>JANHZU010002801.1:98633-112553 GCA_032468055.1 Acrochordus granulatus | reverse complement strand
TGCAACATGGGGACCCAGAGAGAGAAACAGATGGGGGGAGAGGGAGAGAGACTCTTCTCCACACCAGATGAAAATGATAGCCAGATACCTAGATGAAGTTTAAAACCTGAATGGGCATAGAAGCGAGCCTGTCTATATCTGCTGTGATATCCCCAGAATGACTGTATGTACAAAATGTCATCTCATGATTCAAATAACATCATGTATTATGGCGTTACTGTGATGGTGTCTTCAGGTAAATGTTATCATTTGTTCCCTGTTGCCCTCCCTCCCCCAAACCAGGATACCCCATATGTAGCACATTAAACCATGGATGAGATTTTCCATTCTCATAATATAGCCTTCCTCTATCTGATACCTTCCATCCTCTGTTAGGACTGTACTTCCCATAATTCACAATCTGTTGTACTCCCAACACTTCTGGAGGACTCCAGGTTGTCAGTCTATGAATATACATTCTTACTATTTTTAGAGGAGACAGTTTCGTAGTTTCTTGTAAGGCACACCAAGCTCTTTACTTTTGGTGTAAATAATGGTACGGGTAATCTTCAACTTACAACCGCAGTTGAGACTGGGATTTCCATCATTAGTTGGTGCAATAATAAAGCAAGTAATCATGTGATCAGATCTGATTGTACGACAAAGGTTGCTAAGTGAATCATGCAGTTATTAGATTAAGCAAGTGGATGTTAAGTGAATACGGCTTCCCCAAGTGACTTTGCTTATCAGAAGCCAGCTAGGAAAGTTGCAAATTGTGATCATGTGTGCACAAGACGCTGCAGCTGTCATGAATGTGAGCCAGTTGCCAAGCTCCCAAATTGCGATCATGTGATTGTAGGGGCGGTGAAATGGTCATAACTTCAAAAATGGATCATATGTCATTTTTTCAGAGGCTGTTGTAATTTTGAACCTTCAGTAACAATCAATTGTAAATTGAGGGCTACCTGTAGTCCTTTAGCCTCTGCCCTATTCTGTATAAAGAGAATGGACAGATTAATATGTAAGGACTTAGGAAGAACCCTGATGGATCAAGTAAAGAAAATAGTGTTCCAGATCCCACTGGATCCTTCTAGGAAGGGCTCAAGTAGAATGAGAGGGAAATAGCTCACAAATGATTTGGAAAGTCTGGCTAGATTGATATAACACACCGAAATATCAATCAAAGTGAGAGTCATAAGCTGGGAAGCAACAGTTCTCAAGACAGAGAAGTCAGTTATGTCAGCAAACACTCAGCTTCAGGATCCTGAAGTATGGGTCAAGGAGTCTGTTTAAATATGGGAAAAGTGGGAAAAAGCAGTAATGGATTTGAATGCCTTGGATATAAAGAGTCCCTGCATCCCCATGCTGACAAAGGATACATATACTAACATACATATAGATGCACACACAGGGATGGGCATCTCAGGAAGGGAATATGCACCTCATGTATGCAAAATGTCTAATTCACCATGAAGTTTCTCTCCCTCCTGGGTGGAGTTACAATCTCTTTTATCTCATTTGCAACCTCCTTCATTCTCTCTCCTAATGAGTCTGGCCCAGTTATACAATAAGAGGCTTTTATACACAGTTAATCGGTCCCAGAATCCCATCAACTTCCTTGTTGCTCATTTCTCTGAGCCAAATCTACTTGGCCGCTGCTTCGTCTTTGTTCCACCCCCTCATTTGCCTTTTGTACTCTTTTTCCATGGATCCCTTCCCTGGTTTGCGTTGACCTCATTAGGAAGCCCTCCTGAGCAATGCCTGCGATGGCCTAATCCCAAGCCAGCATTTCTACAGGGTGTTTGTCAGGAGTTTTCTTTGATCCTCTCTAGTCCCACTTGCTTCCCTGTGTCAGGGCTTCCCACTCTTTGCTTCAGGATTTCACACAGAGATCTTCTTGGAGCAGGTTGACATCCTTTGTGAGTATTTTATTTGTTCAAGTTTTGTAATGTGGCCAGCGCTGCTTCTGTTTCTGCAACCAAAGATACCACCAGCTTTATTGAACTTTTTTTCTTTTTTTACCATAAGGAGCCCATGCTAGCATGTCTATGCTCTGATGAAACCATGCAGAAATTCAATTCACTGTGTGCAGTCTTGTATTGAGTCAGAACATGGGTCTCCGGGCTAAGTAAGGTCTATGGTAGAAGTCTCTCCCTTGTCTATATCTCAGTTTGTCTTCAGGGTAGATGCCATGCAGTAAATCCAGCAGCTTCTGCATTCAAGGCAATTAAAAGAACCCTCTGCTAACTTTAAGGGTCTTCTTTTTCCTATCATTTTTAATCTGAATCTAATCTTCTGTTCCTATGCATTCAAGGCACATCTTCCACCCCAGCAGTGATTCTCCTACCCAAGTCCTATGCAGGTTTCCTATAGGCTGAAGAATCAAAGATATCTTCCAGATAACTTTCTAGCTTGGCCTACAGATTTATTGACAGAAGACCTGGAGAAGCCATCCTGTGCCTCTGCCAAAGTGGCTGCTCATTTATAAAACTTTCTAGTTAAAGCCTGTCAGATGCCACCAAACTGTGGTTTCGTCCTTGCTGAAGGAGGTCAGTGTAGTTAGCCATATGCAACTCTGCAGCAGGTGACTGGATTTGCACTCTGCATTAGATATAGTGCATCTTGACTGGTTTTGACTTAATGTGGTGGATGCACTCAGCCCTTTTAGTTTCTATGTTCTAATCTATGACTTAATGTGCTGTGCAATCAGTCTGCCGTGGCTTTCTTCAGCAATCACAGGGTAACAAACACGTATGAATTTAGACTGAGCTTTTCTTGCCTTTTTTATTTTGGCTGCATCATACAGAGGAATTATTTAGGGTTTTTTTAGTTATTTAATGACAAAGTCACATAAAAACTTCTGAAAGAAAGCAATTAAATAACCATCCTCGGTGTCCAGAAATAAATATTTCCAATATGCTAAGTGAATGGGAGAGGAAAAACATAGCAGTCACAGATAAATGATATAAGCAACATAAGGAAGCCCTGTTTTATGACTGCAAATCTCATCTCTTTTTTCTTTGTAGTTTCTTTGTCTTCTAGACTTTGTCATAAAAGGCAGGGACAAAAAAATATCAGTTGCTTTGTTCCAAGAATGCACTATTTTCAGTTTGGCTGTTGAAACCAAATCTATATGCTGAATTGTTCAATGCGACTCTGGGGAAAAACACTAAGATTTATCTCGCCAATCATTTATGATTTTTGATGTGGACAACTTATTTGTTTTTAAATAATAGAGTGCATTCTTCTTCTTATTATTATACACAGCAATGGGAAATCACAGCTGTCAGTGGTGTTCAAGTGATGCTCCAGTTGTTTTGGCATTGCACCCAAGGCACCTATTGCTGTTGGTATGATCTTTATTTTCTTTTGCCACAGCCATTCTGATTCTCTTTGCCAGTCTTTGTCCTTTGTGATTTTCTCCAGTTTTTTCTCTTCTCTTCTGCTGTCTCCAGATACTGCCATGTCCACTATCCAGACTGTATTTCTGGTTGTTGTCGTTATTATTATTATGGGAAAAAACACATAAGTTGAAATAGCTAGTTAGGCAGAGGAAAATAGAGACTTGAGTAGGTACGGTGAAGATCTGTCTTTCTCACACTTGATGCCAGCCCTTCAAGGTAGATTAGAAAACCCAAGTTACAAATGCTACTATTATTTTTATAATAAGGGGCATAACAACAGTTATTTTGCAGTTGAACACTTCCCTTCTCCCTTCCTTTATCTTCCTGAGAACTAGGGAAGATAAAGTCTGATCTGCTTCCTCAAGTTACATTTCTTCCTTGGGCTAAACTTTATTTTATTTGACTGTTGTCTTGGTTGCAGCTCTTATTCCTCTTCCTCATGGTTACTCCTTCTGCCTATTACGCCCCTTAACTGTGTTTAACAGATATGGTTTGAAGAGAAAGATTATAACATGATGATAGAATACCTTCTGAGGGAACAGAAGGGCCCAGATAAAGGTAGAAAAGATTTCTTGTTGGAACTTTGGAGAAGTACAATAGGGCTGCTTGATATGATCTGCAAAAATCTAGGCAACCCCAAATGGCAGCCAAAAGTACCTCTTGGCTACCATCTAGTCATCATCCTGAACCTTGGAGATCAATATCTGGGAGCTCTCCCTAAGCCAGCCGCTCTTGATATTACTGATGTACATGAACTGATGAGACACTGATTGATGAATGTTGCCCGGGCTACCATTCCATCAGCTCCTTTACATGTTTCTATCTCAATTGATTTTAGACAGGTAATGAGGAAAAGAGAAACCACCACAAAAACACAGGAGGATTACAAACTGCAGTTAGTGCCCTTTTCCCAACTCTGTATTAAAATTCAAAGACTGAGTGACCAAATTCATTCGTGGCATCCAGGCAAGCTGATATCCCACAATATCCAGCCTCTGGTGGATGTCTATGATGGATGTGCAGGCCAAGCTACCCAAAAAGCATCATGATTGGGAAGATGGATACATATTTGAAAAAAGCAACTCATTATGACTGGGTTCAGATATTGCATTACCAAATTTGTCTGATCAACATGCTGTGGTTAATCCATTAATCCATTGTTGGACAAACCATGGCTTAGCACAATATACAATCCTAGGCTTTTCCTGCTGGCAGGGTTCACCTATAATTTTTTTGACTCCTTTTCTTTCTCCGAAAGGTTGGTTTGGAGAGCAAAGATGACAGCAGTGGTGAGTTCTGTCTCCCTCCCTTTGTTCCCTTTCTCAAGTTCTCACTGGGGATAATTTTTGGGAGATGCACCAGATTCAAACCTTCCCTTCAGCAGATTTGTCTCTAGTTGTGCAACACACTAAACCCAAACCAGCAAACCTCATTTTGGTTTGGCGTGTTATACAAACCCAATCTGTGTAGTTATTTTCTGGATCTCTGTGCTATGTAAAAGTAGCAAATCAGGCCCAATGAGCTTATTATGGTTTAGCTAACTATGGGAAAATATATGCAAATACAGCCCAGGTGTCACTATTAAAATGATTGATCCGTAATCAAGTTAGGCTAAAATGGAATTGTTTCAGTTGTTATTCAGCCAAAAGAGGTTGTTTGATCCTCTTTTCCCAACCTCTCCTGTGAGAAGTCAACATTGCTGCTAGCCTGAATCATTCCTCCATTGTTTCCCAAATCGTTGACTGAGGATTGCATGAACAAGGCAGATACTGTCTTCATCTATCGATTTCATTCCCAGACTGGTACCTTCAGACCAGTTTCGGAAGAGGAGCAGGCTTTGCGGACTAGACTTGAGCGGCTAAGTACCAGTGATCATGGTCCTGTGTTTGGAAAGCATGAGAAGATCCCAGCACACACCCTGCAGAAGGTGAGGATCGTGGAAAATTGGGGAGAAAGACAGAAGTGGGAACTGAAAGCCATTTGCAGGTCCAGAAGGTGACCAAGAAAAACATTTGGCACATTGACCAGATAGCATTGCCACCTACTTTATGCTGGTCAGATGTCCTATTTTAGAGAACACTGTAAAACATATTTGTCTGCATGTCACTCAGATCTTTTAACCTATCCTCAGCTACCTAGTGTTGATCATCCTATTCATATTACGAGTTGTAACCATTTACTTCACAGCCATGACCACCTAATCCTAAACCCTTGTAGTGTTTAGCCAAACCTGGGTGACAGAAATCCCAAAATTTCCTATAAGGACTAGATCCAACTCTTCATTGGAAGGTGGGATCACCAAGCACCAACAGAACAGAATAGCTGAAAATCACAGCCCTTTTCATCTTACCAATCTTACCTTTCATCTTCTTTTGGCTCTAAAAAAAGACCTTCAGTTGCATTTCTCTTCAGCTCATCCTTGCTGTGCAACAATACATTTATACTGTGCTTTGTGGAAAGAGTGGAATTCTAGCACGCTAAATGGGATTCTCTGCCTCTTTATCTCACGAGAATAACAATCCTCTGCGGAAAGTTTCTCCAGGTTAGAATAAAAGGGGAAGCATCAGAAGAAATGAGCAGAGCAGAACCTTAAGAGTTGCTTGTTGACCCCTACCACTGGGGTAGCAGGATGAATGTGCCTTACAAAGAAGACATCTGAAATTTGGGGAAAGATTGAAACACAACTAGGACCATTTCAGAAGCACTGGTGTAGGCAAATCCGTAGGTTTGAACAGAGCGATTCTAGCTCCTGTTGTGATAATATTCTAGGATTATACCATTGCTTTCCCATCTTGATCCACTGTCTGAATCCAGCAGGTTTTAAGATTTAAAAGGCATAACTTGAAGGAGAAACTACTAGGCAAACATAGAACTGTAGGATAAATAGGGAAGGGAAAATAAATTCCAAAAGATGGCATCGGTAAACCACCTGACTAAACTGACATGTATCAGTGAAGTCCCAAGGGTCAACCTCAGCTAAAAAAGACTGAAGTACTTCTCTCTCCCACACTGAACACTGTAGTAATTAAATGTCTATGAATATTCTCATTAATTCAGGTCATGATCTGTAGCAAAAACTGCAAACATTTTGCAAAGTTTCTTAAAAAAGCAACCGGGCTTTAATAGCAAGATGTTATTAGAGACGTTTCACCTTCTATCTGGAAGGCTTTCTCAATCCATGCAAAGATGAAAAAGAATGGTCAGGAAATATGTACATTTCTATTGTAAGTTTCCTGACCCATTCCTTTTCATTTGTATGATTTTAAGAAACTTTTGCAATTTTTTGGAATTTTTGCTACTGTAGTTATTACTATCAGACGCTGGATGGCACCAAGCCTCCAAACAATAGGGCAAAGTAACTACAATATTGTAAGCTCCAACTCAAATTATTGATCCTTCTTGGAAGTCAGTACAGTCTAGTTCAAAACGTTGGTTTCATTCAGAATCACTCTTGGTACAGAAAAAGACCCACTAATTTAAAGGATAATTCCTCACATACTTAAGAACGTTCCTTGTAACATATAAATAACGGTTATAAATTAGTTTCCACTTTAGGAAGGACTCTGGGACTGCACCCAGGTCTTAGGTTGTGTACCATAAATCTTTTGGGGATCTTTGCTAGAAAGAGTCCCTCCAATTAGTGACCAAAGAATTACAGGTAGTTCTTGACATATGATCACAATTGGACCAGAATTTCCACTGCTGAGCAAAGTGGTTATTCAGTGACTCATGTCCAAATTTACCACCTTTTTTTTTTTACCATGATTAAGAAGTGAATCATTGCAGTTGTTCAGGGAATCACATGATTGTTAAATGAATCCAGCTTCCTCCATTGATTGCTTGTTGGAAGCCACCCGGGAAATCTGCAAATGGCAATCACATAACCCTGAGAGGCTGCGGTTGTTGTAAATACACACTGGTTGCCAAGGGCCTGAATTTTGATTACATGACCGTGGAGATGCTGTGATGGTTATAAGTGCAAAGACTGGTTGTAAGCAACTTCTTTTCAGTGCCATTGTAACTTTGAACAGTCACAGAATGAATGGCTGTAAGTTGAGGATTATTTCATTATTTTTCCAGGGAAAGTAGAGATTCCAGTGTCACCCTGAGACTCTTTCTCGACTGTCACAGTACCTCTGCCTCTCTTCCCTAGGCTAAAGATGAACTGAACGAGACCCCAGAGAAACGTGAATTAGCAGTGAAAGAGCTTCAGGATCTTATTCAGAAGAAAGCTAAAGGTGGAGAAGACATTTACAGAGCAGTTGCTGAGAAAATGCAGGGGAAGGATGACGCTTTCCTCCTCCGTTTCATCCGGGCCCGCAAGTTCGACATCGACAGAGCTTATGATTTGATTAAAGGTGGGAATTCTTTGATTGGACCCTTCCCTGGATCCATACTTACAGAGGCATAACACCACACTTCTTGGGTGGCAGTTTATTTATTTGTTTAAAGGATTTATAGGGCCACCCACCTCACAGCAGAGACCCTAGGCAGTGTACAAAGGTTAAAATCATCACAACAGCATACACTCATCACGCTACGGTTGAATAACATCCTTCAAAAGAAAGCCACCCCACCCCAGCAGAGCTAACCTGGATGCCTGGTGCAAAAACCTGGAGGAACAGCCAGGTATCCAGAGCTTTCAAGAGGCTAAAAGGCTACTTGGACTTCTGGGGTAGATGCTGTTCTGCAGGGCAGGCTCAGTCAGCGAAAAGGCACTGCTCTGGGGTCCAACAAGGTGGGATTGTTTAATGAGCATGCCCTCCCTGCTAGACATGGTGGGATGAGCAGAAACAGTGGAGGACAGGTGGCCCTGCATGTAGCTCGGCCCTATGCCATGTAAGGCATCATAAGTGATAACCAGAACCTTGAATTGGATTTGGAAGCCTACTGGGATGAGTTATTTTATTCATCTAGCAGGTGATGATGCTAGTAAGAGGTATCATTACACTACTATTTGTCTACTCACTAAGTAGCTGGACTCAGATTTCTGAGATGGACAGATTGCAGAAGTGTTCTGTTTGCACTCACTTTAATGCCAGTGAAAATATCTGTGCAAACAGAATCCTGATAGAAGCAGGTCTTTGGCTCACAAAGGACCAAAAGTCCATGTGTATAAACTTACATCTTTATGCAGCCAGATTATTAATTTTTAAAAATCATGTTTATGCCGTTGGCTTCCTTCAGATTAAAACGGGTACTTGCTATATCCTAAGAAAAGCTCTCAGTTTATTGATTTATAGACCGGAGTTGATTAACTTGCAGCTCTAAGCTACCAGTTCATCAGCTGCCAGTTCCACTGTGGAGACTTCAAGCTTTCATTTGATTATTAAGCTGTTCATTCATTTAATGTCTCTAATGTGGCACCGTTTATTGATTGATTGATTGATTTATCGAATGTCTTCGCCGCCCAACTCGCAAGAGCGACTCTGTTGGAGCCTCTATCCCTAACTCCAGGTTACGTCAACTTCCGTCAGCAGTATCCAGAACTCTTTGAAAGCTTGGTCCCCGAGGCAGTACGTAGCACCATTGAGGCTGGCTACCCTGGCATCCTGTGCAACAGGGACAAATATGGTCGGGTAGTGCTGCTGTTCAACATAGAGAACTGGGATTACGAAGAGGTCACGTTCGATGAGGTTGGTGTCTTGCTGCCAAGCTGTTCATCACAAAAGCAATTTTTGTTTGTAAGTTTTTAACGATGTAGTTTTTTCCTAAAGCAGAGAAAGCGCTGCGGCCCTCCTGATGTTGCCCAATGACAATGGCCAATATCCCTCATCTCTGGCAAGGCAACATCTGGAATGGAAAACATCTGGATGCAAAAGATATTAATGTTTATGTTGTTTCTTTGTATCTCACCTTTATTATTATTTTTTTTACAAATAACTCTAGACAGTGAACAAATTTAACACACCTTTCTCCTCCTGTTAACCCTGTGAGGGGAGTTGGGCTGAGAGAGAGCGACTGGCTCAAGGTCACCCAGCCGGCTTTCGTGGTTAAGTTGGAACTCACACTCACAGCCTCCCGGTTTCTAGCCTGTTGCCTTAAACACTAAACCAAACTGGCTCTCCTTGATGTGATAAAAGACCTTCTAGTATTCCATTTCCTTCAGTTTTAATGATCTTCTTTTCTTCTGCTTAGGTGGGGGCTGCAGGGATAAAATCATTTACTTAGAGAGACCCTTCCTAACTTGGCCAGATAATTTATATCAGCTGAGAGATGGGAAACCCCTCGTAGGGATTCACACTGAATTGAATAACTTTCTTTGGAATAAGCCAGTGATGTCTTATCTAACAGGCATGACCCTCTACTAGACCAGACCCAAGTTCTATCTAGCCCAGTTGGGTGTTATCTGTAGCCAGCCAGAAGTCAGCTCCCTCTAGAAGGAAACCCAGAAGCAGGACAAGCAAAATCAATTCACCAGCATTTGGTACTGAGAAGTATCCTGTAAAGCTGATACCACAAAGTAGCTGAGTTCACACACTGCACTTTGCTATGTTTGTTTTTGTAAAGGTATCACATTTGGGCTGCAAACATCTGAAAAAAAACCACCAAAATGTCAGCACAAAAGTTAATGCTTTGTGTATCTGCTTGCTGCCATCTCATAGTCATTTGGATGTTTGCAATCCACATCTGGTAGCTCTAATGGCTTTGCAACAGAGGAATTGAATAAACTGGGCTTTGGAAACTCCAGTTCATGGACTACTGTGGTATAGTAACTCAGTTAATTGCAGCATGCTAAAAACAAACATGGTTACTTTGATGTAGGGATCAACCCCACATATAACCATCGCCCCTTTCGACTTCTGGCTTAATCCTCCATTCCACTAGGAAAAGCAGCCACGTTGTTAGAAAGGCATGGGTTTGTAAGGGCTGCCTGGTTTGCACATCACTCTAATCTGCAGCTTGTTTTAATCATGGTTTGCCGAAGAAAGCACATTTGGCTCGGGTTTCACCCATTATGCTACGCTAGGAGCCATGCTTTCCAAACTACAGCAGTTGGATTCATACAGCATGTGCAAAATCAAACAAGCTCCGTGATGGCTCAGCATGATGTGTAAATCCAACCCTATTCTCCTTAATGACGGTTTCTATTGCATTTGCATCAGTAGCAGAATTAATACAAAGTTCTCCAGGCGATGTTTCAAAACCAGTGCATTCCAGAAAGATCCACAAACGTGTTGGAGCCTCAGCTGCTACTCTCCAATGGTTTTACTACAGATCCTCCGCGCCTACTGTGTGATCTTGGAGAAGTTGCTGGAGAACGAGGAAACCCAAATTAATGGCTTCTGTATTGTTGAAAACTTTAAGGGATTCACCATGCAGCAAGCCTACGGCATCAAACCTTCTGAATTGAAAAAAATGGTGGACATGCTACAGGTGAGGCTAATCTACTCACCCTGGCAAGCTACAAAGACAGACCGACACCAGGAGATTGTCCTAAAGGAGACAATCATCCTAGAATGTACAGAGCGGGAGAGCTATGGGGAGGCGGTACGCAACGGAGCCACAGGGAAGGAGGAGGCTCAGCTCCAGGGGGGACACATCAGCAGAACACATCTCTTCCCCAAAAGCAGCACATGCCGAGTCAGTGATTTTTGCAATCTTCTCTGCTGTCCAAAGAAAGGACGCCAGGAAATCCCCTGGGCCAGGACGCGCAACGGCTCCATCGTCCCATTGCCTGTCTGTAAATCATCAGACCACGCAGCTCTTTGCAGGGGACGCGTTGCTCGAAGAAAAGACCCCGTTGCGTTCTTTCGTTTGCTCTCTTCTGCGCCTTGAGTGACGCAGTGAGCAGACTCCAGGGAAAGCTAGAGACCGAGTTGCTCCAAGGGTTAAGATTTCCACCTCATCGGTCATGCGAAGAGAACAGCCAAACCCGCTTGGTCCACCTAGTCCCCCGAAGTTCTTCCACACTGTAGAACTGCTGTCAAAGTCCGGTAGCACAGAGGACCTTTCTCAAGCACTCCCTGGAGTGACCGAGCCGCAGACCTGGCTGAAAAAGACCGCTTAACCTGGCAGGAAAGAGCCGGCTCTGCCACCCAGAGGCCATCTGCACTGCTCTGGTGGGTAGACCCGGTGGCCTTGGCCTGGCCAGGACTCTCCTGATGCAACGGCTCACAAGACACGATGGGGTGGGGGCGGCTCCCTCTTTACAACTTGTTCGGTTCCAAAATGCTGTGATTGTGGGCTTGGGGAGATTTGACCAGGGTAGCGGATGAGATTTTGCGTGAAGGGGGCTGAGGAGAAATCTAAGTTCTGGAGAAATGAAAGCCTGCTTGAGCCGCCTTCCTTCTCTTTGGGATTTGCAGGATTCCTTCCCAGCTCGGTTCAAAGCCATTCATTTCATTCACCAGCCCTGGTATTTTACCACCACCTATAATGTCGTCAAACCATTCCTGAAGAACAAGCTTCTGGAAAGGGTGAGTTGTGCCACCGAAGACTGCGCAGCAGTACAGGTAGTCCTCGACTTATGACCACACCTGGGACAAGAATTTCTGTGGCTAAGCAAGGTGGTTGTTAAGTGAATTGCACCCAATGTTGCAATCTTTTGTTTGGCCTCGGTCGGCAAAAGAATCACTATAATTGTTAAGTGAATCACGCAGTCATTAAGCAAATCTGGCTTCTCCCATTTGAGTTTGCTTGTTAGAAGCAGGTCGCAAACGGCGATCGCATCAGCCCGGAATGCTGCAACCATCATAAATGCATGCCGGTTGCCAAGCGCTTGAATTTTGATTACGTGACTGTGGGGATGCTGAGACCATCGTAAATAGAACTGTCATGGCTTTTTTCACTGCCTTTGTAACTCCGAACAGTCGCTAAACAAACGGTTACAAGCCAAGGACTGCTTGCACGTGTTTTCTTTTTCAACGGCAGACACAGATGCTGTAGGCTAATTAAGTACTGCAGATCCCTTCTCGATAATGATGATGCCTAATCCAGGCCGATCAGCTTCTTGATAGATGGAAGTCCAATGGTTTTGGGGGGTGTGGAGGGAACGGGGAAACGCATAGTAAAGACGGCCTCATCACACGCATGGACAGAGAGCGGAATTCTTCTTTCTTTTCCAGTGAGAAATATGGGGGTGTTGTTTATTTGTTGTAAAAAAGTGTTAAAAGTTATCTGAGGCTTGCGTGCCTCTTGCCTGAATATGTTGGGGAACACGTTCCCGCCAGCGAAAACTATATTTGAAAAAACCGCAGAGCAGGCACCTCCAAATGAGACTCACCCCTTTCCCCTTTCCTTTCATACGCAGGTATTTGTGCATGGTGACCAACTGGACTCCTTCTTCCAAGAGATAGATGCCGATATCTTGCCAGCAGATTTTGGAGGCAATCTCCCCCAATACGATGGCAAAGTGATTGCCGAGAAACTTTTTGGGGCCTGGATGGACACCGAAGACACGATTCTCTGAAAAGTAGCCGCCCGAGGTCAAAGACCAGACTCAGCCTTCCTCTGAAATGTAGAATAAGTAGTCCTCGACTTACGATCACAGCGGAGACCAGAATTTCCATTGCTCAGCAAGGCAACTGTTGAGTGAGCCATGCCTAATTTTATGATCTTTTTGCCACGGTTAAGTGAATCACTGCAGTTGTTCAGTGAACCGCATGATCATTAAGCAAACCTGGCTTCTTCCATTGCTTGTCGAAAGCCACCTGGGAAGGTTGCAAATGGTGATCACATGACCCCAGCATGCTGCAACCATGATAAATATATGCCCGTTGCCAAGTGCCCAAATTTTGATCACTGACCATAGGGGTTAAGAGGGAGGACCAAGCATAAGTCACTTTTTTCAGTGCCGTTAACTTTAATGGTCATTAAATGAATGGTTGTAAACCGAGGACTACCTGTACTGATGTGGAAAACAGGTTGTGATCCTAAGTTCTGATTGTACCTCCTTGCACTCCTCATTCCCACCTTCCCAGGCATCAAAGGCAGAGGCTCCTGCTCTCCAGAAGCAGCTGCTGTCGTTCTCTCTCAGGGCCCTTCCCAGTGAGGAAAAGAAAGCAGCTAGAAAGGGAATACCGCAGATGGTTATGACAGGGATGCGACCAAGAAAGCACTATGGCTCGTTTGATTCCTTGGCCAATAGCTGCTGTGCAACGGACCAGTTTTGTACTAGCCTTATTAGGATTAAGGCATTGGGAAGGTATGCCTTCACTCACAGTTGCATATTTTAGACTCACAACACTAGTGGGCTTCGGAAGATGGTTCTAAGCTGCATGTTTGGGAGGGGGACCAACAGAATATTGTAGAATGAGAAGTCACCACAGAAACCCTCAGGCCAAATGAGTTTATTTTTCCAGTATTTTTCCATATAAATACTGTGTAGCAAACAGAAATGGTTCCAATAGTGCTTAATGCTTCGGTTTGAGTTGCTTTAAGTAAACTAACTGCACCAATCCCAAGGATTGTTTGTATGCTCTGGGCTCTAAAAAGAGAGGCAAACATGCTTTAATTAGGCAGGACAAACCAGAGACAGATGCGGTTTCTGTCTTGTTTTGCTTACTTTATTGGGTTTCAGCTCATCCCAGGGGAG
>JANHZU010002801.1:26812-44663 GCA_032468055.1 Acrochordus granulatus | reverse complement strand
AGTACTGTACATTACAAGCTCTGCCATTGCATGGACAATGGTAAGGACGTATCTCTGAAATGATGGCCCAGGGGTGTATGGGTTGTCCGGTTTTACCTTAAAATTAAGAATGACCCAATTTCAAACAAAACAACAGCAACTATCCTCTGCATTTTTGCATAAGCCATTTGGGAAGTTAGCAAGCTTCTCCAGTGACTCATACAGAGATGCACCAGAGCATCTGGTTAATTTCTACACCATTCCTGCATAGAGAATAGTCGAATACATTTACTTTGGTGAAACCCTGTCACAAAATGTGGATCAATGTCTGTTATGTAGATTAGGGTCCAACAGGTCTTGCAGGCTGGTGTAATGAAGGTTTACTGACAGATTGGACAACCCACTCGCTCCCCGTTGAAGGAACATCGCAAGTTCTACTTTAATCTGAGTGCTCCAAATCTCCCAGCAGAGCAATTAAAACTTGAGTCCCCGCACAGCCGTGTCATAGGCGACAATGTAATAATAAAGTTGCGGCATGAAGAATTACAAGTTATACCAAGCAGCGTCTGAACTATAGTAGAAACGGCTGAGTTTGTGCAACATGTTGAACTGAAACCACGTTCGTTGCGCGGGCGGATGCTGACCTACATTCAGGAGGAATTAGCCCAGTTCAGGCTCAGTTCTTGCGCTGATTGAGCATCAGCCCATTTCTTCGTGAGTTAATGAATCCCGCTCACAAATCACGCTCCGCTGCGCGTAATGGCTAAGACTAGCTCCGGAGTTCAAAAAGCGCGGAGGGCTTTTCCCTTTCGGAAAGTTGGCGACTAGCCGCCCAGCCGCCCAGTCCGGTCCATCAGCCACGCGCTGCGGAGCCAAAGGAGGGGTTTTCTGGGGAGGGAGCCCAGCGTTGCCACTCCCCTTGGGCCGCTCCCCATTGGCTGGCCGGCTGGAGCATGTGGCGGCCGGGCGGAATCGGCAGGCTGAGCCCGCGGAGACGGAGGGGGCGGAGGGCACTGAGTCATTCGCTCACCGACTTAATCGCTGCGAGAGGAGCCAAACACCAACAGCCGCGGAGGAGACGGGACGGGAGCCCAGCACCGAGGGATCCTCATGGAGAGATCGAGCGCCTGGCAGCTCCTGCTGGGACTTTGGGTCGCCTTCTCCGCCTTGAGCTCCATCAGCGGTAATCAAGCAAGCCAGGAGACCCCGGGATTCGATTGTTACTTTGATTACTCTCGAGGGGCGCCCGTGGCATCGCTTAGTGGAGAAGTGGGGTGGGGAGACGCGCGTCGGGGCTGCTGCCTTTCCGCGAAAGGAGAGGTTGCTCCATCCTCTTCGACTTGAAGCCTGCCGCGATGCTTCGGCCGTGCGTTCCCGCGGGGTGCTGAATCGGTCGTGCGATTAACTCATCTTCTGCCCGGCTCTTGCACTTCGTCCCCACAAAAGGTGCTGGTTTTTCTCCGCAGGCTAAATCGGCAATCTCCGAGGTTAATTTTGCCTGTGAGTGCTCGCTCTTAAATCTGTCCTGATCTGGCTTAAGCATGATGTGCAAATCTTGCTTTGCCGGAAGCTGTAAGAAGCCCTTGTCATTAACTGTACCGCCTGTTGTTAGGGTCTCCATTGTGGTGGTAACCCTAAACGAAAAGTTCTTGCTTGGAAAGCTGTACCTTGGTCCCTTGGTCAAAGTATTTGGGGTGAAAATTGGTTATGAATAGACCAAGTTCCAGTTTTGGGAACTGTGGTCGTGAAGTACATGGGACAACATCACATAAAGGGTTAGGGTGAAATTTGGAGTAAAGTTGGGGCATTTTATGAACAGCGGTGTATTAATCTGTAACGTATGTCCTCTCCCTTAAAATAGGTAATACCGTGCCAAACTTTGAAGGCCCCGAAAAGGAGGCTTGGCCACCTGCTCTGAGCCTTAGTGAAATATCAGAGTCCAGGCCATTATAACAATTGTATCTTGACTTGATATGTGAACTCAGCATGCATTAATATTAATGCAGGGTTCTTTTGCAAAAAGAAATATGGGAAGACAGGAAAATGTTAATCCATTTGGTGTATTTTTAGCACAGTTTGTAGCAGGTTAGCTAAAGGATGCTTAGCTAATTTGTAGTTCAGTGTGCAAATCCAGGCAGCTAAATTTATTCTGTCTAGTTCAGTTATCCATGAGTTAATGTGCTATGTGAAAACAGCCACTGACTAAGAAGTCTCTGAGGATTCAAATCAGAGCCTTACTTGGGATAAAAACCAAAGATCTTTGGTCGCTGAAACATATATTTTACTGCTAAGCAACACATCCCTCTGGGCTTCATTGTACTTGAAAAACTGGACATTTTGCTGCAATGTGTACTTCCTCTCTGTGGTTCCTGAGAGTGAAAAGAAACTCTGTACTTGTTTAGGTGAATGCATGCTTTTTGACATTCATGAAGAAGCCGCATTACTGAGAATAGAGGTTGCACCTGCAAAGCTTGGCTAAAATGAAATTGACTCATTAATTTAAATGTATGGTTGGCTGGTTTTGCTACACTGCAGTTTCTTCTTACTGAAGTGGTAGCTTTAAAATTATATCTCTATAGTTGGACAGTGATAATCTTGGATCAGAGAGAAGTTCCATTGTCACAAGAAAGCAAGAGTTAATTCAAGCCCCTTTGAAATGCCTCATAAGTGAATCTGCAAAAAGTTGCTAGCCAGCACCTATTTTTCCTAGCCATCCTTAGGCGAGTAATCATTTCTCTTTTCAGTGATAGCTTGCAAATTTGAACTGTTGCCAATATGCAGCACATAATTTTCTGTATGTATTGAGAACATGTTTTTTTTCCACTGAATAAGGCAAATTGAGATGACATCTTCCTATGTTCACACACTTCAGCAGGGATCAACTTGAGGTTGAGCTGAAGTTGGATGCTTTGTGGTTAATATTTTGGACATGGGGTTGGAAAAGCTTCAGATTCTAACTTAGCCCTAAATTATTCTGATTATTGCTGGGCTAAGTTGCTATCTAACAACGTCTTGGGAATATGATGCTTGCCTCTGTGATCTTGTTGTAATGCTTGGACTTCCAAGTTTAATGAAATACGAATATTTTGAAAGTAAGTTTTTGAAACTCAGAATACTTTGATAATAACATCACAACTTGTCTGGAAGTTGAGTCATGGCAATAGAACATCTTTTCTTGTTGGTTTGAAATGTTTCATTCCTTATTCCTATATCTGTCCCCTAACAAATTTTTCTCAGATTGAAGAAGCTACTTGGGTAAGCAGCGACACGACACAACCTCCAGAAAACTCTACATGGATGACTGAGAATCTTCTTCGACATTGTCACAGGTTGAAATGTGCAAGCAAGTTTCTCCCCACCTCCCAAATGTCACCCAAGCATTAAACTAAAGTTTGGGACCCATCTTTGTTTAGAGAGCCCAACATTGGTTTGAGTCTCTGTTCAGCCATATGAAGCTTAGTAAGCCATATTAAGGATACTTAATATTAATCTACCTTGCAGGATTGCTGTGAAGACAACATAGCTGAGTTTATACATCACTCTTAAGTTGAGCTTCACAAATCTTGTGGGATGTCCCATGAATAATTAATTGCAAATAGGAATGGACAATGTGTGTGTGTGTGTATGCCTTTTAATAAATTAAACTTTTACTTTTGAAAGGATTCTCAGGTTTTTAAGATAATTCAGTTGTCCCTGGAGGATTTCTCAGGTGAGCATGGAGCAAAATCCCTGGTGAGGTTTTTCAGCATTCCTACTTGGAGGCTGTGTAAAGGTAAAAAGGTAAAGATTTCCCCTTTCAGTTGTGTCCAACTCTAGAGGATGAGGCTTATCTCTGTTTCGCAGCTGAAGAGCCAATGTTATCTGAAGACGCTTCTGTGATCAAGTGGCCAGCATGACTAAATGCTGAGGTACACGGAATGCTATTACCTTCCCACCAATTTATGTAGTACCTATTTATCCACTTGTATTTTCCATGCTTTCAGATTGCTAGGTTGGTAGGAGTTGGGGCAAGTACTGGGAGTTCAGCCTGTTACACTGTACCTGAAACTCGAAGTTGGGCTGCTCACCTTCCGGTCAATAATCCCAGCATCTTAATCACTTGGGTACTGCGCCTCTGTGACCTCTTTCTAATTTGCTTATGGCATCCCCAGCAATTCTGACCCACAGTTTGAGAATCTGTAGCTTAAGCCTTTAAGAATGTATATTTACTTTGTGTGCATTGCAGATCTGGCCATTGCAATTTGTGAACCATGATTTATAGCTTAGCTAGTTGTGTGAAACCAGCCTATTATGGCTTATTCAGTAAGCTGTGTTGAATAAACCATTATTTATATGATAAGTCTCAGCCAGCAGGTATGTTTGGGAAGAAGTCACACTGTAGAAAAAGTCACCTTAAATTACTTGGATGAAGAACAAAACTATAAAAATCATTCATACATTGCACTTAAATAATGGTCTGTGGACAATTATTCTTGTTGGCTGAGTTCATACAACATTAAGTCATACATCATGGGCTGTGAATTACAAGGGTTTGCTTTGTACAACACGCTGAGTCAAAACCAAACTAGGCATATTTTGGCTTAGCAGGTTGATGTGATCCTAATTTAGCCAGAATAAGGTTACAAGCTTCATGCAAATTATTGTGCAATGTTTGTCACAATGGGTATATCTAAGAGCTCTTTTTCTGCTAAGTGTTTGCTTGTTTGCAAAATAAACACTGAAGGAGGAAGCATCATGTACTTTTATTTCGGATTGATGGTGACAGCTGGAAGAAACTGCTCAAATTCATATCAACGAGCCGTGTGAGGTTTGGGCCTGAATCTGCAATGGTAAGCATGGCCTGCCCAGATAGTTAGAATGTTTCTGAGCAGATTCATCATTTTTGGCCCTTTGTGGAGGAAAATGAAACTATAGTAGTTAATTTTGCAGAGATGGGGGTAAAGCCAGTTGCACAATCTCTGCCTGATTTTTGTCAGGGTCATGGCTGCGCTGTTTAAAAACAAAACAGCCTTTCATACAAATAAGAGTCATAATATAAACCTCAAATATCCAAACAAAGACTTATTTGCAAGCCTTCCAGACAGCACAGGTGTGACTGGACAACGTAAGAAAATGAGTGGACAAAAGAAATACATAAACTTTTGAAAATAAAAAGAGAGAAAGACGGGAACAAACTAGAAAATCCATTGGCTGCAGAAATGAAAAAAGACCATGAAAGGAAACCCTGTTAATGAACATCGGCAATTCTGGCTGAACCAGGAATAAAACAGATTTGAAGGACATCACCCGTGTGAGGGTTAGCAATGGGTTGTCCTCTTGCATTTCAGAAATGCAGGCAATGGATAAGGAGGCTTCAGATCTACTCTGAAGAAAGTGGCATCATGGCTTGCAAAGCATCAGCGCGTATTCCCGTCTCTAACATCGTACCAACCATTTCCTCAATGGTTGCTTGTTCAGCTTCAGTAAACAAGAATTGATCAGAAGATAAATCAAAACCAGTAAATGCATTAAATAGACTTTGATGCCATTGATAATTCCAGAATGCAGAATCTGGTAGTGCTATATAGTCTATGCAATAAATAGGTAAAAGGAATTTTAAAGGTTTCCTTAATCCTACCTCTGCATTTGCTCTTTATTTAGTGACTGAATTCTGTTCTAACAACCAGGTCATTAAGTGAAATAGTCTCTAAGTGAACATGTGACTGAGAGAGAGGGACATGCTGCAAAGAGCCCTGATTGCTGCCATCTCGTTCAGATAGAGTTCTCATACAGCTATGACAGCATTACTCTCATTCTAGAGGACATTGATGTCAGGTGCATGACATTTGATTGTAAATGCGATGGTCAGAAAATGAGTTTGTGATTGTTGTATTTAAAATGATTGCTAAACAAGGTAGTCACTCAATGAGAAGTGGGTGTTGACCTTTCTGCACTTTCCTCCAAAGAGACTAAGAACATCAGAGTGTCCCAGGGAATGAAGAAAACATTTAGGGAACATGTGGAGGATGGTTTCTGGCTTTGGAAGGTGGTATAAAAAGCCCCAGGTTGTTCTGAGAAGTTTTAAATCTAGACAACATGTCTGATGAGGGAAAAGGATAAAAGGTTTCCTCTGCCAATCGTGACCGACTTTAGGAGGTGGTACTTATTTCCGCTTCATAGCCAAAGAGCCAGCATTGTCTGAAGATGCTTCCATGGTCATGTGGCCAGCACGTCTGTATGCTGAGGCACACGGAACTCTGTTACCACCATCCCACCAAAGATGACACCTATTTATCTACTTGCATTTTGCACGCTTTCGAACTGCTAGTTGGCAGGAGCTGGGGCAGGTAATGGGAATTCACCCCATGACGTGGCACTTGGGTCTTAAATTCAGGCTGCCAACCTTCCATTTGCATCTTAACTGCTCGGCCGCTGCACCTGATGAGGGAATCCTGTATGGAAATTCTGTACTTTGATTGCTTTAAGGAGACAATAGAGCACCAAATGCAATGATTATTTTTAGCCAGATATTGGAGAAATAGTGAAGTCTTGCTATTTTTGAAGCTGAATGGTTTTCAGTTTTTTTTCATATTCATCAAGACAAGAACTTTGGGTTTTACCCTCCTCCTCTTTAAATCCAAAGAGATTTGTGGGAGTAGCTCCTGCACAATAGAGGCTGTACATGTTGGGTTTAAGATGGAATAATACTGATGGAAGAGAATATTTGCCGCTCAGAAGTGAACTGTAAAGTCCTTAGTGCTCTCAAACAAGCTAACAGTAAACAACAACTGTCTGAAGGTTGAATCATGGCAACTGGACTTCTTTTCTTGTTGGTTTGAAATGTTTTGTTGCTTATCCAAGGAGTTTCTTCAGTCCATCTACTGCTTATCTACTTGGATAACATTTCAAATCAACAAGAAAAGTCCAGTTGCCCATGACTTAGTCTCCAGACAACAATACCTGGATAATTGAGAATCTTCATTGAGTAAAAGCAACCTAATCAAGGAACTACCAAGAATTCTCCCCCCAACGCTGACAGTGCAAGCTACGGTGCATAAAAAGAACAAACCTCACTCTCTTCTAGCACTGATGATGTTCCCTAGTTCTGGTAAAGAAATGTCTGCAAGAAAACAGCCCAACTCAGTGAACACCAAGGATGCAATAATGCTGCTCATCCAATTTTTGAATAATGAGTAAAGTGATAACTAGAAGCTGGCCCGAATCCAGCTTACTTGACACAAAGCTGTCATCGTTAGGCAATGCTTCCCTTGTTACCTTGTTATCCCTGCTGCTAGATAAAGTGTCTGTTTCCATTGTACATTGGTTGTTATTTAAGAGACAGGAATGGTCTTGTGTTTGGAAAATAAATATCAAAATGACACAAACAGTGTTGGCCTACTGAAGTGGGAACAGAAAAGGACTGAAATAAAGAGATGCCCTTCAACCTTCTCCAGTGTGGCATGCTCCAGTGTTATTTGGATTGCAATGCTCACAATGCATAACTATTGTCCAAATTGGTTTGGGAGATGGAAATTGGAGAATTATTGGAGTTGCAGTCAATACAGCTGAAGGGGAAAGTTAATATAAAGAAGGACCACAAGGCCAAAATGTGACACAATGCAAATGTCTCTTTTGTGACATTTCTGTGTAATGCTGAGAGATCTGCAAGAGAAGTCAAACTACTGTTGACAGCAATGATAATAGGGGATAAATAGGGTCATGTTTTTGACTGTCTGGGCCATGAATCTTCTCTCTTAATCCTTTATTCACATTGCACCTGTCAGGTGAAATCAACGTTGACAGCAGCTAAACAATGCGAGGTGGTAATTCAGTTTTCCTGCCTTCAAAATCTTCCTACTTGTACACTGATTCGGAGTCTTTTAAAGATTAATGTACAATGGAAACTAGGGGTTTTTATTTTGGGAATTGATGGAAAAAAGTCATGGCATTTTATATTTATATATGACAACTGCAGTGAGATTATTATGTGCACCAAAGTGGAAAGACTCAACATGGAGGAATGGTTGATAAAGATGACGGAACTTGCTGAGACGTCTGAATTGACTGCTTTGATCAGAGAAAGGCAGCATCTGTTTATTGCTGGTGGGAAACCACTTATGGACGTTTTACATGGAGCAGAAAAAATGAACTTCTAATTTATAGTTTTAATTGTTAGACAGAATCTATACTACTACTAAAACTCTCCTGTCTATTTGTAACCTTCAGTTAACTCAAATGGTGCATCATAGTTTGTGAGTCAAGGTACTTCAAATCTGCTAACTGAAGTTATGCATCCCAAATCGGGGAACATTGCTACTGTGGAATTGAATTTCAAGGAATCTCAGATCAGTTGTACTCACAACGTTGTGGCTACTGCAATGCACTGTGGCCAGCTGTGGTCATGTGGTCCTGATTTCTGACACTCCCTGACAATTTCCCATAAGCAAAATCAACGCTTTTTTGCCTGCTTATGGTCATTTTGTTTATCTGTTAGGTAAGAAAACATCTATAAAAGGATGACCCAACTAGTCATGGGTTGTCTAGTAGATTAGAGAAAGAAGAGTTGTAACAGAATAAGTGGTAAATTTATAATTTTACTTATAAGCTGCTGTAAAGAAGATCAGAAGTTATATCGTAGTATCTTTTTTCTTTTTCTTTTACTTCCCCCATTCCTTTCTTGCACTTGTAGCTTTTTCTTTGATTTATTCCTTCTTTTTTATTGTTCTCACTTTATATTAGTTTTTATTTTCTTTTAAAAATCTTATAACATTCTATATAAAAAACACCTTCCCACCGATTGTGAGTGAGTCAGTGAATCTTGGTTTCAAGAGGATACAAGAAGAAAAATCAGAACAAATGATGGCACATGGTTTCTCCTGTTTTTGAGGAGTTTTCGGATTTTTTTACAGTAGCTTGGCAGGCACATTAGAGATCCTTGGCTGAAAGCTGTTCAGGATTGAAACTGTTCCCAGCCTTTGATAGTCTGAGATGGATGGAGAATGCTTCAAAACAGCAAGCCCTCCTCCTTTCCTCATGGCACTGCATAGATAGAGGATGACTCATCAAGAACCAGCCAGGGCAGCAGTACAAGCAAGGATTTGAACTCTTGCCCAGTGCTATTGCTTTCTTCAGGATTGGCTGTAGGAGTCACACCAGCACCTCTGAACTAACTCCCTCTATGGTGCCAAGTTTCTGGCAAAGTATGCTGTGGAATGGCAGGAAGTGAGATTAATCCCAAGGAGCTTGCACTATAAAAAGACTTTGGGAGTAGCTTAAGCCAAAGAAAGCTGCATGTCATGATCCAATGTGGGAGGCTACCCAGTCTGTCTGATCCCAGAGAGTATGATTTTGTGAGGTGGGTTCTCTCTCTCTTTTTGGTGACCCTGCAGTGGGTAAGCATGAGTGATTTGTTGTGAACAGGGTAGCTCTTTCCCAATGGTTAGCTTCAAAAGAGAAATCACATATCCAGGGGTAGTGAAGGCACAGTGGCTGCCTTCCAGGTCTTTCAAAAGGGATTAAACTAATTCATGGATGATATGACTCTCAATCTGGATATATAATCTGGATATATATAATTAGATATATATTCTCTCTAAGGTCAGAGTGGCTACAATTCTGAATGCCATTCATTGTGAAAGAAGAGGAGGAGAGAGGCCAGTGACCAATGGACCCTGCCTGTGAATTGCCCAGAGGCATACGCTTGATTCCTGTATGAAATGAAGTGTCAGAATTAATCAGCTTTTGATCTGATCTGCTAGTTATTTCCTTGTCGCTTGCACGATTCTAGGATTGCGTGACTCTTCAGTGAATTGGCTGCAACCCAAGTCAGTGCCAGATTGTGATTTTTGAACAACAGACAAAGGAATGAATAGATACCTAAAGGGCAATGATATTGAAAATCAGTTGCATGCAATCTTGGTCTTGTCTTGACCAGCATGTTACTCAAAACACGAGTGCAATCCTTGACTTGAAAAATGTTGCATACCCTTGTTTGGAAGTGTGTTTCCTTTTGCTCAACTGCAGCCTCTCCCCCTCTTGCTATTTGCAAGAGTCTGCTGCTGGATCTGTACAATACTAAAAATAGGACAGAGGGTTATGCTCAAAAGTGCAGATGGGCCTTTTCCTCTTCTTTGACTGATGTGTATCTTTGTTTGTTTGTTTTTATAGGTTATTTATGTGATGTGAATCAGTGCCAGAATGGAGGAACTTGTCTCACAAATCCATATGAATCTTCTTTTTTCTGTATTTGTCCAGAAGGCTTTACTGGGTTCACCTGCAATGAAACTGAAAAAGGTAGAAGTGACATTCTCAGCCCAGATGTTTCTCTTTTCTGAATGTTGAGAAATATTAAGCAAGTTCTCATAAATCCCCCCTGTTCCTTGGGTGCTGGAATCCCCTTCAGGGGGCTCTAGGAACGCTCTCTGCCTCACAACTTCATGGCAAAATTGCTGTAAATTGGGCGGCACCCTTTCATCGAATCATAAGATTGGAAGAGACTTTGGAGGTTTTCTGGTCCAAACCCTGATTCAGGACATACATTCTTATTCTAAGAGTTAGTTGTCCAATGTTTGTTTGAAAACCTCCAGGGGCTGTTGCACTATCTAACAGGTCTTATGATCAGGAGATTCCTCCTTACAGGTAGTCCTTGACTTATAACACAATTGGCACCAGAATTTCTGTTGCTAAGCAAGGAGGTTGTTAAGTGAATCGTGCCCAATTTTATGATCTTTTTTGCCATGGTTGTTAAGTGAATTGCTTCAGCTATTAAGTGAATCATTCAGTCCATAAGCAAATCTGGCTTACCCTACTGACTTTGTTTCTCAGAAGCTGGCTAGAAAGGTCGCAAATGGCAATCATATGATTCTGGGAAGCTGTAACCGTTGTTACATGTTCGTTGCCATTGATCAGATGACCGTGGGGATGCTCTAACAGTTCTAAATGTGAGGACAGGTTGCAAGTCACTTTTTTTAGTGCCATTGTAACTCTGGTTTCTCAACAAACAGCTGTAAATCAAGGACTACATGTATTTCAGTTTCGGTTGCCTCTCTTTAAAGCTTTCACCTCCTGGTTCTTCCGACTCATGGGCACTATGGAAAAATAATTCCAGATTTTCTTTCCTGTGAGACCCCTTCAAATGTAAGAAGACTGTTATCATATCTTCCTTTTCCCTTGATTTGTTTAGTTTTAACATGTCAGGTTCTTTTAATGCTTCTTCACAGGATTCGGTCTCCGAGCCCCTCACCATCTTGTTGTTCTTCTCCGCACTCTTTCATGTTCTTCGACATGCTCCTTGTGGCAACCAAGGCCAGACACAGCATTCCAAATCTGGTGTGATCAGTGCTGGTCAGTTTTGGCAACTGTACTGTTGAAGTTTGTTGGGCAGAGCAGAGAGGATTCCTGGGGCCATGAAGGACCAGTCCAAGATGTGCAGGCTGCTCTGTGTTATAGAATAGGCCATGTTTGAACGTCCATGAAGACCCAATTCTTGTGAATGCTGCTTTAATTGAGAAGAACTGCAGACTGATCTCGTCCTCTACGCTTCTGTGTCAGGAGAGGGCAGCTCAGCAAAACTGAACAGCTCGTTGGTGGTTTCTTTAATGATCACATGCGAACTGGAATCTCTGGGGTTGTTTTTCCCACAAATGGGCTGAGCTGCAAGCTGCGGTGTCCTCCTGTACAGTTTGGTTTTCTAATCAGATCCGATGGAGGTTTTACAGATGCCATTTGTTTGGATATAATGTCCACAGTCAAGTCTATTACAATGTGCAAATCACGGTTGCTCTAAAATTTAAGCTTCAGTGGCCGTTCATTTTTTCTTCTGAATTAAGATGCAGGCAGAGGGTGATGCAGGCAGAGGGAGAGGGTGCTGCTGCTGATTTTGGGTTATTTTGAATGCTGTTCTTACGAAATATCTATGATTATTCTCGTTAATCCAGGTCATGATAAGTAGTAAAAATTTGCAAAGTTCCTTAAAAAGGCAGTGGGATAGACGGTGAAATGTCTCCGATAACACCTTATAATTAAAGTCCAGTTGCCTTTTTAATTTTGATTTTGCACTGTTTACTGTTTTTAAGAAATGGATCTGGCAGAAGCTGATGACGTTCCTTTTCTTCCCAACTTTGCTCTTCTCTTTTTCTTCTGCATCTCTTGTTTTCAGGTCCATGCCACCCAAATCCATGCCAGAATGATGGAGAATGCAAGTTAGTTCCCAACCGGGGTGATGTCTTCAATGAATACCTTTGCATATGTCTTGTTGGGTTTTATGGCAAAAACTGCCAATACGGTGAGTGTGATTTTCTTTTGAAAGGATATCACACAAGATCAGTTCATGCTAGTTCTGAACCAGCCTCTGAGAAATTATAAGTGGGACTTAAAACTATGAGCACTCCTACCCAACACTCTCAAGTGGCATTATGCCATCCAGAAATTTGCCATCATTTTTGCTACCCACAGAGCTTTCCAAGAGTTGACCAGGGGTCTCATCTCTCCTGGTGGCATTGGTGGCATGAAGAACCTGACAATGACCCAGTGTTTTAGATTCCTCCATCTTTCATCTTACCTCATGGTGTTTATTTTATCGTGAGAGAAAGGGCATTTTGTAGTAGGGTGTCAGCACTTTCAGGTAGGCCTGATGAAGAAACAGGCATCATAGGGATTTCAAGAAGATTTTTTATTGAATAGAGTAACAGAAACCTGAAAGCTGAT
Source organism: Acrochordus granulatus (assembly GCA_032468055.1). NCBI lineage: Eukaryota > Metazoa > Chordata > Lepidosauria > Squamata > Acrochordidae > Acrochordus > Acrochordus granulatus. The sequence goes on along the minus strand of JANHZU010002801.1, from coordinate 32,000 downwards.
CCAACTGTCTGTCTTATACCAAACAAAACCAGGCAATATTATTTTGAGTTTCTTTCTCACGCTTTCTTCATTTTAGGACTGAGTAATCTTTCCTGAAAGCCCCCCTCCATGGTCTGTTTACTCCTTCTCCATTCCAAGGCCAAGTCTACATTTCTTCATATATGGGCAGGACTGACAGAAGTGTCCCTCATCTCATAAACATTCATGGTGAAATCACGATTCCTTGATTCTAGAGAAATGGAGGAATATTTAAGGACCCAGGGGTGAGATGAGGGAAGAATTCCCACTAGTGAGAAACCACATATCCCATCATACTTGAGGAAATGCCATAATTTCACACTTCCTGTGGAGCAGCAGATAATACTCCTGTCAGCAATGTCACCAGGAGTGCAGTGGGTTCAAAATGGGCAAGATGGCAGACAGAGCATTATGATGCAAGTCCTATCTCTAAAAGGCTTTGATCACATACTCCACCACCCATCACCTTGCTGATTTGATGCAATGGACAATAGGAATGACCTTGAGGAACAGGAGAAAGAGCCGCAACCACAATGACAGATAAGAAAAAAAATTGAGTCCTTGACTTATTACACAACTGGCACCAGAATTTCTATTGCTAAGCAAGGAGGCTGTTCAGTGAATTGTGTCCAATTTTATGATCTTTTTTTGCCATGTATGAAATGTAGTTTGAGAAAGTATCACAGACATGACCATCCTTAGTCCTCATGAAGATAAAGGGAGGAAAGGAGGAAGGATATTCAGACTTGCAAATGTCTGTTACTATAATCTGACAACCATGGAACAGCTTGCCCCTGACATGAGGCAGTCTCCCACTCTCCTGGCCTTCTGGAAGAGTGTTAAGACCTGATGCTGCCAACTGGTCTCAAGGGTTAAGGGTACGATGCAACCCTGAGAATGGTTGGTGGGCTGAGGAGGCTTCCTCAGCTTTTCAACTCTGCAATTGTTCTTTTTAACTTTAGATCAGAAAATATGATGGAAAAGGGTAGGCAGAAGCGGACAGCTGTTTTGCGGTTATTACCGCTCTTCAGGGCGCCTTAGCCTCGATCCCTGGTCTTCTGCGACTGTGGCTTTGCATTATTGACCACTCAACCACAGAGGTCACCCTTTGCATTGCTGCAGTGAGGAGTATCCTTAGATCATGGGTGTGTCACTCACTAATGTTGTGGGAATCTACACACGATTCCACCAGCCAGCTGGCCCTGCTGGCCCAATCGAACAGGGTTTTTATGGGCCACAAGGGCAGTCTTTAGATCAGAAAATATGATGCAACTTTTTAAACTTTGTTTTAGTATGTTTTTTAATTTTGTTTTTAATTGTATATTTTATATGATGCTATTGTTTTATTTTAAACAGGCACACAAGAGGTAGGCAATATAGAAATCTATTAAGTACATAAATAACTAAAGTAGCGTTAGCATTCATAAGTTTGGTTGTCTAGTATGGTTTATCTTGAAGGGTTGGTATCTTGAAACTATCCCTGCAGTTGCTGTTGACTATAAATTAAACATCCTAGATCAGCACACATCTCTTTGTGAGGCTTGTGTTTGTAAGAGACAACAGATGGTCCATATCAATACAGGTAGGTTTGTTGGTACAGCATCTTCCTGGGCAGGTAGAAGTGGTCAGATTGAGGATGCCAGGTAATCCATGCATTTTAGCCTGATGATAGACTCAGTTGTGATTAATTCAGTGAACCATGGTTAGCCGAGCTGTAGTGTAATGCAATCAATGTGTGTACCTGGCAAGACAGAGGGAAAAGGAGAGAGAAGGATTGTTGCATGACAGACCTGAGTTTTGCCCTCTTAATAGCTAGTTATACACCGAAAAAAGAATGGGCATCCTTCCAGCTTTGAAGTATCCATTTTTGACATAATAAAAACATGCAATTTTAGTTGTTCTCCTGTTATTTTCCAAACCATCATGTTCAAACTAACATGACAGAAAATAATGAAGACACAACACGATGTCTTTCTAAATGAATATCATATAGTTTATAAACCAGGGCTGTGTTTTGAGCAACAGACCATTACCTTTTTAACATAACTGGAAATACTTGGCTGAAGTTCTGCTCCTACTATGCGCGGCTTAATCTGATTTTCTTGTAAGGCGGATCTGCTGAAATCTGGGAATGATCGTGCTGCATCTGTTCTTTCTGTTTGCACAGAAATGAATGAGTGCCTTTCCCAGCCCTGTAGGAATGGAGGGACCTGCCTGGATTTGAAGGGCAACTTTACCTGTAAATGCCCATCACCCTATTTGGGGAAGACCTGCCTTATCCGTAAGTTTTTGGTCCTCCTGATAGTGAGTTGGAAGAGACCTAAGAAGGAAGGCTTTCAACACCATTCGGGATCTGTCTGCAATGGACTAAGTTCATATGCGCTGGTCTAAGGACTGCAGTTCTGCAGTTCAAGGAAGACTAAGCCATGGTTTATAAACCATTTTAAGATAAGTTAAGGATAGAGTCTCCTTGGACCTTAGTCCTGGTGGATTTTGCGGAAATATCCAGGCAGAACTTGGTCACAACTGGTGCTGCTGCTGCCTCTCCTCCTCCTCCTCTTGATCATTTCCCACATCCAAGTTCTAAGCAGGTCTGACCCAACTTGAGATGAAATCTTCACAATCCCCTCTTTGAATTCCCTGCCCCTCTAGTCGTCCTTCTAAGCCACTGGACAGCAGTGTCTCTGTTACCTTGCTCTTTCCCTCTGGACCTCACCCACCTCGCCACAAAGATGGGAAGACGCAGATAAACGATCACTGATAGCTGTTGGGAAGAGGAAGTGCGTACGTTCAGGTAGGAAATCCACCGACAGCATTTTCCCCAATAGCTTGTACAATCCCTTGAGAGCAATCCTGTTCTCAAAGTGTTGTTCTTGATGGACCTCGAACCATCCTGGAGACACCATCAGGCTTGGGGAAATCTTAAGATTTGTGAAAGTAGAACAAAAGTTTTAGGGTGGGAATCTACAGGTGGACAGTAGCGGGGACTGGAAAGGCTGCCTGCCTGCCGTCCTCTTTCCCCCAGCCATTCAAGATTGCTGTTTTTTTGCTGTTATTAATGGAGAGGGAAGTTAGAGATCTTGAGACAAGTCTAGCTTGGTCCCCTTCCCCCCACCCCACCCCCAAAAATCCTTCTCAAAATCACTGGTTTCTCACAGTGGAAAATCAAGAGTCTTGGGGTGAGCTGGGGAAATTTTGTGGTTTTAAAAGATGTTATGTGGTTTTGGGGTTAAGATCTGCCAACTGTTCCTTTAAGGGAGCCCTCGTAACCAAAGTTGGACTGCTCAGTCACAAGCAAGAGAAGTCATGAACTTTTTCTGTTTTTTTTTTTGCACAAATGCAAATGCTTGCTTCCATCAGCAGTGCAGCGCAAAGCCAGACAAAACAGGCAACACAAAAGGGCATTGCGCTTTACATTTTTTGAATGTTTTTGAAAGAATAAAAAGAGCCTTGTCTTTTTACTTGTTTAATCCTACAACCTCCCAGTGGGGTGGGCTGTGTTGCAACAGTTAATGGCTTGCTTGAGGCTGTCCAGCATGTGTGAAATCTGGGTTAAATTTTTGGGGAAAGTTTTTCTAGCCTTCTTATTCTTTGGTTATTTATTATGGCTTTTAACTCAGCTGATAACTGGGATTGTCTGTTCATACTTCGCAGCCTGTTGTTCACTGCTGAAGAATAGTCTTAAGAGCTTGACTCTAGTCTAACAGAAGAATGTATGTGTTTGCCTTTATTTATTTGTGGGCAAAGGAGAGAAAATTTTCAAGGGAAAAGGACTTTTGAGCGGTGAACTCTGCTTATTCTATTAAATCACAAATAAATTCCTGAAGAAGGAACTCCCCTGCCTTTGATGCTGATTCCAGATGGGAAACGTGAGTCGGCAGGGACCTTTCAGAGAACCTGATTCGCAATAACACCTTCTGCCACCTTAAATTCAAGAAGATCCCCAAGAGAGATTCAAAAGAAATTTTCAATCAACTTGAGGATAAAGTTGAGAAGTGGTACCCCTTTTCGTAAGGGAGGTTATGCTTTGTATAAGAACCTGGGAAGCTTTCCTTGCACAAGGCAAGGAGCCTGGACTAAATTTCCCCAGTATGTTTCAACCCACAGTATTTATTCAGTCAATTTATTCAGTTTATCAGATGTGTTGCAGGCACCAGGAACTACGTCAGATAGTCAGCTATGAAAGGCTCTTAAATCAGAAAGTTCTTCAGCTTTCCCCCCATCGAAAGTTTATTTAATATTCTTTGTGTCCCCTCTGAATCATTTCTTGAGCTCTCTTGTGTGGATGATGCTTCTTTCATTACATCCAGATTCACGTTTGGAGCCCGGGTTCACCAGGAGCACATAGGATGAATTTCAGCGAAGACGCTCCTGTTTTTCAGCTCTTCTGATTCTTATACCACGCTGCTGCCCCTTTATTCCAGTCCTCTCCCTTTGCATCTCTTTATGCTCACAATATCCTTATTTTCTCCTTCCTCTCCCCCCCAATTCACCCACTCCAGGCTGTGCAGATGCATTGGGCATGGAGACAGGAGCTATCGCAGATACTCAGCTTACAGCATCTTCCGTGCACCATGGCTTTCTGGGTGTGAAACGCTGGGGCCCTGAGCTCGCTCGCCTCCACAAGTCAGGCATTGTGAATGCTTGGACAGCCAGCACCCAGGATAAATACCCTTGGATTCAGGTATTGGTGCAAGATGAAACCCCTATTCCAGGAGGCCGGAATGGAAGACACATGGCCGTTGTCACTGTATGAAAGGCAGTTGATGGCCATGGCCTGACGCAGTGAGTTCTTTGCCCAACCTGCAGCCGTGCGAGGACGTGCAGCGCTTAGCAAAGAGGGAGTTGGAGGCTCTCAATGTTGTCACATTTCAAGGTCTTTGTCCTCTTAGTTGTCAAGCCTGCTAAGGCTGATGGAGTTAAGGAACACCTGGATCACTACATACGCCTGCCAAGATTAAGCTTTTACCTTTTATGCTTCCTTTGAGACCATAGAAGCTTTTTCAAAGACATAAATACAACAATGGCAGGAAGGCGCTGGTAATGGTGTGACACAGCTAGGAGAGAAAGGTAAATTTCTCTCCTTGCTGAGCCTTCTTCCAATCCTACTTCTTGTTCTTTTTGTTTCGGCCAGCTTTATTTGGTTTTAGAAAGAGATAAAATACAGAAT
>JANHZU010002801.1:0-14964 GCA_032468055.1 Acrochordus granulatus | reverse complement strand
AAGGAAGGAAGGAAGGAAGGGAAGTAATGTAATGAAGTATGACTTCTGACCTTCTTTTCAATAGATAATCCCAATCTTTTAATCCCTTCTCTTTCTTATATGGGATATCAAATCCCCACTTTCCAGTCCTTAGTATCTTCCCTTTTTCCTCTTTTTTCATGTCTTGTCTGGTAATGAGTGATGATCACTTTTCACTTATTGCATAATATGCATTTTGGAATTTTTCTTCTGCCCCAATTGGGCAAGTTTGTAAGTTTTCCTTGTAAAATAATACAATAAGTGACAGAATATAATTCGCCCAGGATCTCTTCTTCCCGTTCGCACCAGAGGCTCAGTGTTTCGACTGTCACGCCAGGTGGCAGCACTTAATCCCCCAAAAAGCGAAGCAGCCTGCCGTCCGGTTCGGGCTAGGAAAGTAGACAATCAGGAAATCCGAGGGCTGTAAACTAGACGGGGAGATTTTAAAAACACCCTGAAGGAATCCAATAATAAATAATCTCCGCAATATTCCCAAGGAAACAACACAGTCATCTGGAATTAAGTCACATTTGAAGAGATTTGACTTTTATTAAGACTTCCCTTTTTACTGATGCAGGCTGCTCAGTTGCCTGTGGTTTGACTCGCCAAAAAAGTCTGGAAATCAGTCTGTGAATGCGAGGCATCCGAGGAACAAGTAAAGTGTCTTTCTTTCTCACACAGCAGGAATGTGCTTCCAGCTAGGAAAAAAAAGTGTTGCTTTCACTTTCCCAGACAAATTTAAGGCGATCATCTCGGATCATCTGCATATAGTTAAATACAATTAATACAAATGTTGCCCGTTTTTCGGAAATGTTCCGTATTGGAGAAGCGACATTATAACAGAATTCAGTCTCATCTCCAACAGTTGTAATCCAAGTTGCGTCAACTTTGTCAAGATTGTTTGTTATATCTGTCATATTAGCTGAATATGAATTAAGTCCTTTGGGATACAGCCCGGTAGACTAGCTTTAAAATGAATCTTAGCATTTAGAGTATATTTCTTGCACATGCAGAATTGCAATTTCACTCAACTCTTTGAACTGACATATATATGCACATCTTCTCTGAGGCTTGCCTAGGAGACCACCTTGTTTCTGAAAATGCCACAGTTGCTGGTGAAACTTGAAGCAATTTGTTGTGGAGACTACAGTAGCTAAACTGTCCAACTGTTTCCAAATTCACTTTGGAAATAATCTGTATAAAAGGGGTCAACATAACGCTCCAAAACATGAAGAGAATGGGGTCAACTTGGGTTTGTGAGGTGGAGAAGCCGGCAAAAGGAAGATGGGATTTGAAAATGGGCAAGATCTGATCTTGAATTGTGAAGAGGGTAAAAAGCAAGCAACTCTCCCTGATTCTCCCAATCCCTCTGATGGGAGAGGGCATCAGCTCAGAATGCTTCTGACGTCTTCATCCTCAGCCCCATGTTCTCCTGGTCATATGGCCCAGAATGGAGCTGCTGTGAAAGGTGGCAAGAATTCCAGATGCTTAGATCTGCAAACTTTGCTAACTTCTTAAAAATCAACCTCTTCTTTTCTCCTCCTTCCCCTCTCCACATAGGTATTCCAAGGCAACAACAACAACAGTTCACACAAGAAGAACATGTTTGATGTGCCATTCTATGCTCGCTTTGTCCGCGTCTTACCTGTGGCCTGGCATAACCGCATTACATTACGGATGGAACTTCTGGGATGTGATGAATAGATGGTTGACCAAAGGAGGGATGGTGTCAAGAATTGGACTGCTCCACAATTTCCTGCACATGCTGTCTCCCATTTTTTCCAAAGATCCTACGGGGCTTACAGTTCTGGAATCATCTCCTTCATATTTTATTTTTGCACCATTAGCAAGTATGTCTCATCTTTCACAGGCTGGGCATTGCCAATTTTTTAGAGGTGATACCAGAAGCTGGTGAAAGAAGGAACTTCAATATGTCTCACCTGATCCTTTTCTTCCCCCCTTGCTTTCTCAAATTACGTGACTGGCTCTTTGGTGGATAGCTGCCCACTCCATATGATTATAGTATGGCCCCCACAGTGGGTTCCTAGCACTGCACTTTAAGAATCTTCTCCTTGGCAAGGTTCTAGATTTTTATGGTCCTGCCAAGATTTAAGTTCTCTGGAACATGACCAGACACTGTAGATTTAAGTGGATTTAGCAGTCATTCCTTCTCCCCAAGGCACCCTTAAAACTGTAATTTGGGGAAAGTTTGAGCTTTCTAGCAGAAATCATCCCTTCCTCTAAAAATTACAGGATTCCCAAGATTCTGCTTGTTAGACAGCTGATATGCATTTTATAGGGGACAAAGGAATAGATAGTTTGGCCATCTCTGGCAGTTTTGAACATTAAATAGATGCGTCCAGTTTTGTACATTGCTTTCAACTTTCAGAATTACTGAGGAGAAATAAATAATGTTTCTTTTTTGCTAATCCTTTTCCTCCCTGTGAAACGTATGGCTCATCTCTCTCAACTCCAGCCAATTCCCACCTAATTTTGTATTTAACTTTGCCATCATAAGGGCTAGAAATTTATTTCTTTTTTTTAGCAGCAAGAGGGAGATTTTTCACTTGCATGGATTCTGCAGAGTTATCTTCATTACCCTCCCTCCCCCAATCTTCTGAAGCTACTTGACATCTTTCTCTCCCCAAGTGCATACACATTTTGCTGTCTGAAAGAACCAAAGTGTTTTTCTTCCTCCCCTCCACCCGTGCCACAGCTGCCGTCAAGGATTCTACACTGTCATGTCAACTCCATGCTTGGCAGAGGCACTATGAAGAAACAGAATTTTCTGGAAGGGAAGAAAAACATTCAAAAATGCTTGTGGAACATTCTCTTGGAAAGGCGGAGGACACATGTCTTTCTGTAAGACAAAGCTAGTCAGTGGCTTTGGAGGTGGGTGTGGGGTGGAATTGGGGATGTGAATTCTGGAAGTAATTAACGCAGAGCAAAAGAATCTAAAGTTGTAAGCTATACTGATGACAGCTGTGATTTCCTGATGGGATGCAGTATTAAAAAAGGACAGGCAATATTAAAACAAAAACTCTGCTTTCTGCTGTCTCTTTCCATGTATGGATCTCCAAAAAGAAGCAGCAGATGGGAAGATGAGGGAGTTGGGGCGGTAGAAATGCCAAGGCTTCTTACTTTGGGGAGAGTCAGCGAGACTTTGAAAGTTTTGTCCAGGTGGGTATTTCTGGAAGTCCAATCTAATCAATGGGCATCTCCAGCCCCCTTTAGTGTCCTTCAGCTAAGCATGGAGGAAACCAACAGCCCAGTTTCTCCCCATATTAAGGCAAGAAGCAGGTGGAATGGCGACTTACCCAGTTTGGCACATCCAAGTTTAAAAAACCCAGTCCTGTTGATAGTCGTGTGGCATATAAGTAAGAATAATATAATCCTCCAATGGTATGTTTAGTGCCATTAAACAACATCTACCTCCCCCAAGTCCTTGGGAAGGACTCAATAGGTGGATAAAAATGCCAAACTGAGTCTAAACATTTGCTGATTGATTATACAATGAACCATAATACTGTAGGAGGATACAAATGCCAAATCCACTCTAAGCATCTGGCTGGTTGTGCAACCAAATGTCATAATAACCTGTGCAACCACCACCAACACTAAAACTCAAACTTTCCCCAAATTCAGCCCCGACTGTAGGAATGGTGCAGCCTCTCTTGATGGCTTTTGATTTTTCCAAAAAAAGCAAAGTGCGTTTCTTGATCATTGGAAGATTGCCTGCCAGTGGAGTAAGTAGATGTCAGGGAGCCTGAAAGCAAGAGTTCTCCTGAGGCTTGACATTGGGAAATGGCTACAACTTTCTTGATTTGCCATATGGAGCTGATTCTGAAGCCTGAAACTGGCTCAAAGTGGTCTTCTCTGTTGCTCTTATTGTGCTTCTGCTGAGCTCTTGCCAGGCACGAGCGAACAAGGAAGAGGAATTGTGAGCTTGCGTTAGGCTCTCAAACATCATGCATCTTAGGATGTCCAGCTTCAGACTGCAAAGTCCAAAATTCGATGGACTGCTGGATGAAGTTGCTGCTCAAAGTTTAGGGCTATAGCACTTCTCTAAGAAGTTGAATCCTGCTTTCTGAAGACTTTCAATTTACTGAAAGAAAGAGTTCAGAGGGTGTGAGAACAGAAAAAAAATGAGGGTGGTGATCATTATGAGTTCATCCATCACTAATTGTGTGTGTGTGATATATAGATAGATCATCCTTAGCTAACAACCATTTGTTTAGTGACCACTCAAAGTTACAACAACAGTAAAAGAAATGACTTAACAACCAGGTTCTCACATTTACAAGCATCACAGCATCCCCATAGTCACATGATCGAATTTTGGGTGTTTAGCAACAGTGTATATTTATGACAGTTGCAGCTTCCCAGATTCATGTGATTGCCAGTTGTGACCTTTGTGGGGGCCTTCCAATAAGCGAAGTCAATTAGGGAAGCTGGATTTGCATAACAATTGTGTGATTCACTTAACTATTGCAGTGATTTGCTTAACAACCATGGCAAAAATGATTGTAAAATGGGCATTACTCAACTGCCTTGTTTAGCAATGGAAATTCTGGGTCCCAATTGTGGTTAAAAGTTAAAGACTACCTGTACGTATAATAATAATAATCATATTAGCTGCATTTTTTAATTTCACTGTTGTGTTGCCCCATCCTTTTTTTGACATAGAATTGCACTGTTCTGCTCAGAAACAAAGATGCAGTCCTAAGTATAGAAACTTGTCCACCTAGGGTTATAAACTGGCTTGAAACTGGTTGCAAACCCTGTTTAGTTAACATTAGCACCTCTGTAGACTTTAAGTGACAAAAAAGTGGAGGTGTTGAAAAGAAAGCTGGAAAGAAACAAGACTGGATGTGATCGTTGTCCTCTTTCAACTGTGACTTTACGGCACTATGTTGTAGCACAGAACCAGCCCAATGAACATGTCAAACCACATGGCAGCAGACCAGCCACAATATTCCCAACAATTCTTGTTCTATGCATTGCCTCTTTAATTCATTGTCTATTTAGCAGTGCTGTGTGTTGAACACAAAGTGCAGCAGGTATTCTAGAGGATGCCAGTAACATCTTTGTCTCATCGAGGTTGCATCTGAGAATGACATTCCACTAAGAAGTAAGCAGGTCATCTGTGAAGAGAGAGGATCTCTCAAGGGGTCTGGGAACTCCTTTTGATCCCTCCTGCTATTCTTTCCAGGAACATTTCCTTTAATAGTCGTAGTTTCCAATCTAAGATGGGCCAACCTCTATGTGCATTTCCCTTTAGGCATCCATATCCCTTTATCTAACCATAATGCACAAAAAATAGACATCCCTCTTCTCCCTTATACGCTTAAGAGCTGAATTTGTGCCATTGCACTCAGTTAGCACAATGGTCATTTGTTGTCTTTGGGGATAACATGTTACTTTACAATGAATCAGCTTGTGACTCTGTCAATTTTGTTTTTGCTTTCTATTGTTAATTAGCAATGGATCTGCAGTGGTTCAAAAAGGATCATTCCTAAACCTACTTTGAGATAAAAGAGCCTGAATCTGGCACTCTTGAGATGCAGAACTGGAAGGGGTACCACTGAGTAAACCTGTAACGTTTTTTTAGATGACGGAACTAGTTAACTCAGCTAGGATGAGGAAATATTTGTTATTTTATTTATTTATTAAATAGATTTATGCGGCTGCCCATATTTAAGGTGCTTCCATTGTGCAATATTCTCGAAGCATTTCATGAAAACCAAATCAATAAAACCACATCAACGAACGTATCAATAAAAAAATGCCATATCAGTTGGATTAACCAGACATTATCTCATTCCTCATTTATACTAAAGGTGTTCCCAGTAGACCACTCGCTCTTTTTTTCCCTGCATGGACTTGGCTATCAAGCCCCAATACGATTCATATGTTGGCATGTAACGTGAATAAAAGCACCAAGAGATAGTGGTCTTCCCTTTGATGGGGGCATTGACTCAGGACTGGCCAGCCATTTGTCACAGATTCCCTACAGCTAAGATTCTTCTGTTGAGCAGGTATGAACTTCAGTGCTTTAAATTCAGTAATTCTATTGAGTATTGTAACAAAAAGCAGCACATGTTGTGCTGTTCCCCACACAATGAAGTCACAAAGGTACATTAGGAACTTCTGACAATTTACTGGTGGGCAATTCTCTCTCTTTTTCCCTTATTCGTTTGTTAACCAGAACAATTGAACCCTTGGGTCTTCAAAGCAGCCAAGAGCAGAGTGACAGCACAGGGAACAAATCCAGCACACAAGACATAGAAAAAAGTGGGGAAGATGTACTGTAGTTCAGAGGTGAGAACTGAGTGATTGAATGGTGAATATGGGATGTATCGGAATACAGTAGATGCATTTTCTCCAGATTATCTGCAGATTTTCTCCAGATTATCTGAGTTTTTGGGTGCAGGATGCAAGTGATGCAGTCTTGCTGTACTAGAAGATACTGAGCATAGATATTTAAGGAGTAGAGAAACCTTGTAGCAAAGTAGTGATAGGTACTTAGGGTGAATCACCAACTGTTTATTTAAGGAACAATCCAAACAAATTCACGGTTGACAGGATTTGAGAAGAATGCTATGGGAACCAATAAGCTCTACCCAGCAATCTCGAGTAATCCCCTTTTACTTTTCGGTGGTCAAACTATTGAATTTCCCCAACTCCCCCATCTGTTTACCTTTAGTGTTCTTTTTCCTAAGCAATGTCCTCTCTTCCTCCCAAATGTAACTTAATAGCATCACTGAGAAATCCCGTTCTGGCATCTCTGCCAGATGCACTACAGATCTCCAGAGGATTAAACCCTTTGCTAAAGACAGTTCAGGGCTTAACAATTGCAAGGAGTGCTTTGATCTGGACTTCAAAATCCATGGAAATCAAAGCATCTACTGACTGAGTCTGCACAGTACCCTTCAGCCAAATCCAACAGACCATATTGTGGCTCAACATGTTGTCTGAATCAAGTCCTTGGCATGTGATATTGGCGCCTCATGCTTAATAGTTAACCAAGTTGTATGAATGCCGCAAAGCAAATCATGGTCTGGGTAATGTGTGAAATAGACACTGATTCTTGTCTTGACTGGTATCTGAATATTTACACGAGAAAACCAGGGGGAATCCTGGGACCTTCACTCTACCGGGGAGTGCTCTGACACTAAACTGTGTTGCTTCTCCATTTCAATTGTTCTGCACCATGAAGAGAGAAAGGCTTCCACTTCTGAAGGAAAGGAAATTTCAGATTCTCAGAACAGCTCTTAAAATTCTCCATCATTCTGTGGGAATTTTTTACAGGACCTTAATGCGATAGATAGTGTTGTGCTATCACAGCCAACCATCAATTGCATTTGAGCATAGCCCAAACTGTGTAATTATAGTTCAGTGGATTGTGCAAAATTGGCTCGAGAAACACGATTAACAACATATAAGTGTGTCGTGCGAATACAGTCGCTCAGCTGGAAGAAGCTGAGTGCCTTTCAAAGGTGGCTGAATAAACCCATCCTGTTCTCACGGTTTGTGAGCCATTCAAAAAAAGGGGGTATCTTTCAGTGTCTTATTATTTTTAATTGTACTTCATTTCAAAGTCTTGTCATCCAGCCATGTCTCATGGATGCTCTCGCTTGGGTATGGCTCATAGCCATCTGGGAAGGAGCTGCTTCTCTCCCTGGAAATTGGGAGGCCCCCAGTCCGAGAGGAATGACTCAATTGCAGCTCTTTCAGAATCAAAGGGTTCGAGGTGCTAGTCCCAAAGGGAGGATGGGACAGTCCTAATTGCTCAACAGCCACTTATGAATGCGGGGGCCCTGGCCGCTGTCCGAGACAGGCACAACTATCATAAAAATCCGTGCCAAGGTGGGAGAATGGCTCGACCAGCTGCTTTCGCTCTTCCTGCCCATACTTCCACTGGGTCCCTGTCTGTTTCACAGTTAAAAATGCAAATTGTCAGCTCGTTAAACAAAACATTTGGCAGATCAATTAACTGATTAAAGTTTCATACGTTTGCCTACTTACACTGTGCTTTAAGATAGTCCCTCTCTGTACATTTTTCTCACTTAGGGATCTCAAATGGTACTTGAGGAATTTCTTTATCTTTACTGCTTTGTAAAAGTACTGTAACAATTTGGCTTTCAGCGGAGGCATTCTTTGATCAGGTCGGGTGCGCTCCTGAGCTTAGCGCTGCTTTTCGAGATCCTTAATCCGCTATAGAAAACAGCGAGACATCAAGATACAAGATTGGTCAGAAAACTGAGCTGTGAAGTCTGCAGCATGAATCTCTCCCTTGCCTTGTATTTACTGGGTATAGCTTGGTCTTGCATACTGCAGTTCTGGAGCCTCTCTTCCAGGCTTGTTGCAAGCATTACAGATTGTAAAGATGTGCATGTGTGTGTGTGAGGGAGAGAGAGAGAGAAAGATAGAGACTCATTGCACTGAGCCATGATGTATTTTATTTGCTTTTGGCTCAGCATGAGTAGGGACCTAGATAGTTTAGGAGTGTTTGGTTTGTTTGTTTTCGCTTAATTACAGATAAACCGTAATTAAAACAAATCATGGCTTAATGAACCTAGCCAGTATGAATGTAGCATAAATAGATAGACAAAGTGCCATATAAATTTCTGCTTTCCTCTTAAGTTCCCTTTGTGCACTGAATCAGAAATATTTATCTGTTTTTTTTCCATTCTGTAAAGACTTCAGCTTAATACTGGTTGAGGTGTGAGGGGTTGTGTGTGTATATGTATGGACACATAGCTGGCTCACAACACACTGACACTTTGATGTTTTCCAGGCCATGGACCTAACAAGGAATGGACTATAACAAGCTTTTCCTGATTACCTCTGTCTTTTGCTACAGCATCCTTCTGACATTTTTTTTCCCCTGTGGGGCAGAAACTGATAATGTCTCCAGAATATCAAGGCAGGAAGTAGATGGGAATCCTGTCTCTCTGTAGGTCATGCTGCAGAGACAGACATTGTCTCTCACTCTTGCATATCAATCTGCTGGTTCTGCCAGGTGTCTGGAAGACAGCTGCACCGGAAACATGAGGCTCTGGCCATCCTCTCCTGAAACAAGGAAATTCCTGGCCAGAGATATGGTGCTGAGCCAGAGAAAGATGCCCTGTAAGGATTGTATCTACAGTCCATTATGAAAGCCACTTCCTGAAAGCACTGAAAACCACAATTTCCAATTTATCCTCACAAAAACCGTAGTAGGAGAAGAGGTAATGTGACAGTGCCTAATAAACGAAGTAAAAATACTGGATTGTACTTCTGGAAAAACACAAAATACCTTGATTTTATTGAATTCTTGTTGGGTACAAATAAGGGAAGTGCTTGCAGATTTGGGCAAGTGGGTGTTTCCAAAGAGGGTGAAGCCCAACTTTTCCTTTTGTAGGCATCTATCCCCAGCTTTGAATATGATGTGTCTGGTCATGGTGACCCAGAAGGTTCTGTCAGTCTGTGACAGCTGAATGATTATCCTGAATTATTACCAGGAACACGAGACTCCCAGGGATGTATACCTATTGAAGGAGTGAACAATGTGGTACTGACACGTGTCAGTATGCTCATGGGGACCTTGGCTGGCACTTTTCAGTCTCTCAGAACTGACTTATTTTCCTGAAATGTACTTTTAATGAAAGAAAAGAATAGAATCTGATGATTATTTGGTGACCAAATAATGTGCTAGTCTTTTAACTTTTCTTGCAGAAATGCCTCTGGATTCCATAGGCAGCCACAAAACACCCTCAGTGAACTACTATGACTTACAACATACATATATATGATGGATGTTTAAGAGCTTGATTAATCCAACGTACTTTACATAGTTACTGATTTTTATTGCACAAAGTAATCAACTGAACAGGTTCTTACCAGTAACATCTGCAAAAGGGGCAAGGGATAAGGGTCAGAGTATTGAAAGTAGTGACACAATGTAATCCCCGTCCCTTTTCTATGTGCATTGTAATGTCAATGCATTCAAATAGCCAGAGGTTATCGTGCAATGCTATAGCATTTTTTGGCCATTCTGATGAAAGCAGGGAGATCCTTGGAATGCCATTAGTTCATCCAATATGCTCAAAATCCTTACCAAGATTCAACTTGAATCAATCAACCTTAGTAATCTGTGCACTAGGTGTTTAATTTGTGGTTTAGTGTAACATAGATTATTACAACATTTGCAACTTCCAGATGTATGGACTTTTACATGCATATTATGGATACTCTCCACTGGAGTAGTTTTAATACCATGAAATATTCTAAAATGTCAGATGCCTCCATGACCATCTTTTAAAAGAAACACAACATTTGGGAACATAACCCTCCCTCATTTTAGCTGCCATTTGAAGTTCGTTTTGTGCAGAATTCCTCCCAGTATGTCTTTTCAAAATCTTCCTCTTTTTCATGTCCTTCAGTATCTCCCTCTTTTCAATATCTTCCAAGATACCTTTTCAGTATCTTCCAACTCTCCTTTCCTATCCATCTTCACTAGGCATCATCTCCCCTTGTCCCACATTCTAGTCTAACAATAATTTAGGCAGTAGCAGCCAATGGCCATTTCCCCCCCTCTGTGATGTAAGGGGAAGCCAGCCAATCATGGTGGCAGAGCATTAAGGAACCTCATTCTTTTGAGTCACACCAATTCAGGCAATGGAAGCCAAAGGTATTTTCAGTAACATCGAAGAAATTCATCCTATTACTACTGGAGAGAATTGTGATGCTTGGCAGGGAACTCTATCAAAACCTTGAATCTTCCATCAGTTCTGTTTCCAGGAAAAAAAGGAACAAGCCATGCACACCTCAGTACATTCCTGAAGCCTCCTGGGAGCCATTTATGCTCCATGGCCACATGCAAGACAACAGGCAGCATTTTCCTTTGACTTGGAACAATGGAGTAGGTGACTCAGCACCTTGGCTCTAAAAACTGTATCCCATGATTGTGGAGTTGCTGAAGAGGGCAATACTTCCAAAAAACACCAGAGGAACAAAAGCAATTGTTGCTAAAAAAACCAATGTTTTAAAAAAATGCCAACTGTGCATAAGAGGCCTTTTTATTATTTAGTTGATGCTTGCAAACAGGCAACAGGTAGCTGCTGCTGCTCACCTCCTTTTTACTTAGAAGGATTTTTTTTGATGTAACCATATGTTTTAATCTAATATGGAAGGATATCTGGACTTACAGTGAGCCACCTTCAAATGCCTGAGACCAGAACAGACAAGACATGAGAAACACAGGATTCTGCAAAATCCGAGAGAAGAGAATCCATTGGCCCTCCAGTTGTTGCATTTTAGATGCTGTCATTCCTAAAGTACTGGCCATGCTGGTTGAGGTTCTTGGGGTTAGTTTTTATTAGAGATAGAAGTGGTCATGATTGGCATTGGATAACAACTTGGTGTGAATCAGTGGAGGCAGAGAAAAGAAGAGGCAAAAAAAGGATGCAGATATTTTAGGATGGGGAGGCTAACTCACACGTTTGATTTTTGGAAAAGAAATAAGAGTATTGAAAAAAAAAGTTTTCGCTTCTAAGGTTTATAAATAAGTGGGCAGTGGAGACAAATTATTTATTTGGAAGTGGAGTCTACCTTCTTCATTCCTCCTCTGGAGCCATCCTTGTCATGAATGTCCACACAGACAGACAAGAAATATCGCTGACCAACTTTGGGCCAAGCAGGTTTGCCAGCCTGACCCATCTCCCATGGTGCTTATGAAAACCAACTTTTATTGCAGTAAATGGCATGTGGATCACTTGGAAGCTGTGAAGTAGGCTGGAGTTAAAACATCCATGTCTGGATTACTTCTTGGAATGTCCCACCATCAGTGGAAATAGATCCTTGGAGTTTGGATTCCTGCTTTCACCCCAAGTCTAATCCCTCCAGTTTTCTGGGCAAGTTTTCAGAAATAGTTTGCAAATTCTCTTCCATCAAACCAAGTATGAATGGATAGGGGGAAAATGTAAGAACATTCTCAACCTGGCATTAAACAAAACCAAATGAGATTATCATGTTGGCTTTGCAAACCTTCCATCCTGTTGTTGGTATTGAACGAGTGGGTTAATTCCAAGAAACAGCAAAATCCCTTCATGGAAGTTGGGGGTAATCTGCTCAACTGGGATGCCAACTGAACCACCATTCTTTTCCCAGAACCATCCAGATGCCCATGTTTTGGCACCTTATTAGAAATTTCTAATCCAAAATTAACAGAACAGTGTGATACATGAAACCTTCAATCTCCTTTTCCTTTCATGCAGCCAGGTTCTCCCTCTTTGCAGTTCAATCAGATTTTACCCTCTATTAAATATTTCAGCATTTCTGGTACTCATCTCTTGCCAAGCTACTTTTAATAAGTCACATGGGAACAAGAAAGAAAGGAAGAGTCTATGGAACAGTCATATTTTGCCATAGACTGAAAAGTCTTGTGCTAGGAAATGTCTAGGTTCTTAGACATTTCCACTTTATTTTAAGAACAACATATTTTAATATGCTTCAAACAGCATACTGCTCTCCTCAGGATATGAAGGGATGAAAAGGTCTACTGCTGTAACACAACCACCAAAATTGATAATATCTGTGTACATGAATAATCAACAAGGAGCCCATAGAATATTAAAGTAATGACAGCTATGACTGCTTTGAAATAAAAACCTAATCCAAAGCTGAAGCAGATAAATGTGTTTTGCTACAGAGGTGCTTCAACAGATGGTAAGGAATTATCTCAATTCAGATGCTAAGCAGGGTTGAATAAATGCTGAGATAGGAGACTCCAGAGTGAGATTCCAGAGTGGTTGACTAGATTAGAAAATTGATAAATATCACAGGAGGCAATGCTGGCAAATTACTTTGTATTCCTGCATTTGATTAAAAAGAAATCCTACTTTTTTGCCTTCAGACTTGTAGAAATTGGGCTTGGACTTCAGATGAACTTGTGTGAGAGAACTGGGGAGGCAGCTAATGTACATCATGCTGTTCCTTGTATTTGACAATGAAATACAGCTACTGGTTGGAAGTCCTTCAATCAGTTTCAGTCTAAAGCGTTTAGTGAACAAT
This sequence comes from Acrochordus granulatus, assembly GCA_032468055.1. NCBI lineage: Eukaryota > Metazoa > Chordata > Lepidosauria > Squamata > Acrochordidae > Acrochordus > Acrochordus granulatus. The sequence goes on along the minus strand of JANHZU010002801.1, from coordinate 1,890 downwards.
AGCTGTAGTTTTTGAACATTAGCAGGTATTATAGGGCACCAACGATAGATATTCATGCTTAGCACCATTCCTGCACTGGCTCTATATGTTCATATGATTATTCCTCTAGTGCTTCATGTTTCTTTCTTTCTCTCAAGCTCAGCGGCTGTAGACTATTATTATTACTAAGTGAAATTTTGATTTAACAGACCAATCACAGATTACAATATTTCCAGTGACTTACATCATTTGCATAATGACAGCATGGTGGAGTGGTCAAGGCAACAGGCTGAAAATTGGGAGACTGTGAGTTCTACTCCTGCCTCAGGCCCAAAGCTAGCTGGGTGACCTTCGGCCAGCCCCTCCCTCTCTCTCAGCCCTAGGAAAGAAGCCATGGCAAAACATCCAAAATCTTTCCAAGAAAATTGCAAGGACTTGTCCAAGCAATTGCCAGGAATAAAACCAACTCAAAGGCATGTACATACAAAAAAAAAAAAAGCAAATAATATCACCTGTACCGATTTATATCATTTGTGGCGTCGCAATGTCTTTTGCATAATTAGCTTTATGAAATTACAACAATGATGCTAATCATCAAAACTCCTGCAAAAAAAGTATAAATCTAATTTTTTTTCTGGATTTAATGGACTCGTCTGTTATTTCACAAGGATGGTCAGACAGAAATTTGCCCCATTGCTCCTGAAAGTCTGCTGAACAGAGTTCTATAAAACTGTTATATCGATCTTTTTGATAGATCTCTGAGTACCTTATTTGCAAATAAATTACAAGGGAGCGTATGAAATTAAGTTTTCAAGGCATATTTTAAACTAAATGTGTGCAATTCTTTCTTGGTCAAATTTTGGCCTTTGGCGAGTGAGCCAGGTCCACATTTCAAAAAGTAGTGTCTGAGGCTGGATAAAAAGGAAAAGTTAAATCAAGCTTAGCTCATGGGGATTAGATGGTGTCAAGCCCTTTAAAGCTGACAAATTCAGGAAACAAATTCACTTGGATTTCTGGAAAGATCTTCCTTGCTTGGAGCAGAATCTTGAAAGCAACTCTCCAGCTCAGTTTGTACCAAGCCTAATTAAAGTGAAGTTATCCTAAGTTCCTCCTTATGTTTTCGCCTTCTCTTGGACTCAAGAATGTTTTCGATAATAGCTCCTGTAATGATTTTTCTCCCTTCTCTGCATCCCCATTATTTGTTAGATGTTGATAGATCTCCGTTGATGGATGATTGAAGATGGATACATTCACATTCTTTCCTTGGCAAAGATGTGGAAGTTGTTTGCTATTGCTTTTGTTTGAGTTTCTAGTCCAGTTTACCAATTTTGCCCCCTAACCTGTCACTGGTGCTATCTAAGTTTTCCCAATTTGGGTCTTTCCTGAGAGGTCATGCCATCAAAAGATGATGACGAAGGGAACTATGGCTGAGTACATCTAATTGGGAAGCTAAGTTAGATACCAAAACAATTTATAGTTGTTGTTGTTCAGTTGCTAAGTCATGTAGCACACTAGGCTCCCTGTCTTCCACTGTCTTCCGGAGTTTTTCCCAGAACCATCCAGATGCCCATGTTTTGGCACCTTATTAGAAATTTCTAATCCAAAATTAACAGAAAATTTATGTTCATTGCGTCAGTGATAATATCTAACCATCTCATCCTCTGCCATCTCTTTCTCCTTTTGCCTTCAATCTTTCCCAGCTTCACAGTCTTTTTCAATGAGTCTTCTCTTCACATAGTGGCCAAAGTACTTGCGCTTCAGCTTCAGTATCCATCCCTCCAAAGAGCAATCAGGTTTGATTTGCTGCAGGATTGACTGGTTTGGTCTCCTTGCTGTCCAAGGGACCCTCAAGAGTCTTCTCCAGCACCACAATTTGAAGGCATCAATTCTTTGATGCTCAGCCTTCCTTAT
>JANHZU010002798.1:334968-345448 GCA_032468055.1 Acrochordus granulatus | reverse complement strand
ACCTCTGGCAGAGCTCTCATCTTCTTCAGAGCACACAAGCCCCCCAACCACAGCAAGGTGGTGCCTCACCGGGGGGAGTACTAGAAAATACAATCAGATAAATTGGATAAGATTAGCTTATCCAATCCAAAACATTTAGGCTAAAATAGATTTCTTCAACTGACATTAATTCTCATATCTACAGTGATTTGATAAATTCTTAAGGTATTTACTGCCATACCATGGTGTCACTGTGAAAGTGCAACTTTCAGAATCAGACATTTTTGACTATTTTGGCATTTGTACTGTCTAGCGTTTTACTTATTTGCTTTCAGTTTTCTACAAAGAGTAAACTTGTGATATCAAAACAATTTATCATTTTAAGTTTTGTTTGTCTCTAGTTTGTTTTTTAACTCCATTATAGGAGTTAGATTAGGTGGTAAGATTAGTGTGGTTAATGAATACAGTAAATCAATACTCTCTGAATTATTATTTTGAAATTATTTAGGTGAACAGTGAACTTATTAAAGTAAAAACATCATCATAAAGAAAAAATGAAGGATTTATATGCATTTTACTGTACATATATAGGTATATAGGTACAGATACAACTGGTCTTCAATTTATGACTGAAATTCAGTCTAGCAGTTACGGTTGTAAGCCAGTGGGTCACCACATGACCAGACCCATTTTTACAACATTTTTTGCAGCAATTATTAAGCAAACACGACAGTCTTAAAGTGAAGATGGTAGTCATAAAACGAACATAGTTGTTAAGGAAACCATTGTTTGCTATGGGCAGTTTTTGCTGGAAACCAGAAATAAACATTGGTTTCTGGGAAAAACATCATAAATCGCAGTCATATGACCACAGGGTGCTATAAATGGCCATAAATGTGGGTTGGTTGCCAAATACCAAAGTGGGTTCATGTGATTATGGGGGTGGGGTTTGACGTTGGAATTTTGAAACTGGGTGGTATATCCTTTCTGGGGGTTCCATCATAATTTTGAACAGTTGCTAAGTAATCAGTCATAAGTGGAGGGCTATCTGTATTCAAAAAGACATTGCGGTGTGCCTTGCTGGATTAGTAGATATAAAATGATTAATTAATTAAGGATTTCAAATGCTTGATTAGAAGCTAAGGATTGAAAGTGTTTTACTGGAATATTCAGTAGAAGAAAATTATATTTATGAATAAAAAGAAGGAAGCTTGTTGATTGTTGTGATGTTTAAATGTATATTGTCATACAATGTGTTTTAGTGAATGTACAGTAATGTACAAAAATCTTAGAGCACCACTCACTTTGTTGTTTTAGAAAAGTTTTAATGACCACAATTATTTTTGCTCTCTGTATTAAGATACAAACAGAAAACACAGAAAATATGTACACAAAATTTAAATAAAAACAATTTTCAGAACAAAATTGCTTCTTCGGGCAAAAGTCAGTATTTAGTATGACCTCACTTGACTCTAAGCACATTTTGAACTCTTTTGGGGAGACTATCCTGAAGTTTTCTGAGATAATCTTTAATGGTGCAACGATGAGTTGATGAAATCAATAAACATTGATAATAAAAATTGTCAGCAATTAATTTACTGATCCATTTGTTGTTCCAGCCCCTCTCTCACTCACTTTTCTTTGGCATCAAGCTCTTCCAGCACCAGGCGTTGCACCTTTTTATAGATATGCTTGGAGATCCCTTATACCGAGTGTATGGAGAGGCTGCTGGACACTCAGCAGCCTTGTCTAGGTCATCTGCAGGAGGGGGAGGCAGCAGCAGTGGAGCAGAACCTGAATGGATTAAAATGGCAGATCATGTGCAGGTGAGGCGGAGGGGCCTGTGGTACACCTGCCACTTCCTCTCTGCAGCTGCTCCTGGGGGCCAGTGTGGGGCCCATTTGTGGGCTGGCAGTGTGCCTGCCTGCTGACCATTCTGTGCATGGCAGCCTCTGGTCATCCATGGATGCAGGCCCAGGCACTGGGGATGCAAACAGCAGGCCTGTGCAGCAGATGTCCCTGGCACCTTGACAGGCCTGTTGTACACAGGGGGTGATCCCAGCAGGGTGCTGCAGTGTCAAAGGGGCTTGGGGTGCTGAAATAGCTGCCGTAGATTTGGCTTGGGTCTGCCAGGGAGATACAGAGTGGGTCTGGTTTCTCTGCTGGGTGATGGGCCACCCTGGCCTCCCGCTTCCACCTCAGAAAGGAGGCACATGACCCAGTTCTCCTCCCACTGTTTGGTGCTTGTATGGTGTGTGAAAAAAGTCAATCCGATCAGTTGATTAATCAAAATGAATAATCAGTAGATTAATCAATTACTAGAATAATCTTTAGTTGCAGCTCTAGTAATATTTTGGTATAGTATAACAGGTTTCTTTCAGCACTTCCCAGAATTCTTCATTAGATTTAGGTTTCTTTTATTTCTTTCTCTGTCCATGTGAACCCATCCTGCCTCTATAATATTCAGGTCTAGACTCTGTGGAGGCCAGTCTATGACTGTCAGTGTTTCATCAGTTGTTTTCCTCACTAAATATGATTTTACTGCAGTAGCAATCTGCTTGCGTATGTTACGTTGAAAATCCAGATGGACCCAAAAATTTCAAACTTGGATTCATCACTACATAATACTCTTTTCCACTGATCTTCAGTCCAATTGTTGTGAGTTTTAGCATATCTTAGCCTTTTCACCCTGTTCCCCTTCCACAAAAGTGGTTTCTTGGCTGCTACCCTTCCACAAAAATCATTCCTGATCAAGCTTCTTTGGACCGTAGAAGGGTCAGCTTAGCATTCCAATACAGATGCCAGATACTGAGCCAGGTCCTCGCTGGACTTCTGGTCTCCCAAAGAAGAAACTCTTCCAGATCTTTTTTTTTGTCCTTGACCTCTCCTGATTCCTCAAATTTCTTTAAAACAGCTTGAATACCACATATTGAATATCCAGTGTGTTTGTTGATTCCCTTTGAGAGTGGCCTTGCTGATGCAGAAAAGTATGATTTTATGTCTGTCAAATTCTGTGCTCTTTGGCATTTTGACTCTAATGATGTGACTGAAAGTTGGTCTTATTAGCAAGCTTCCAGTGAATTACACTCATACAGCATGTATATGTACCATATGTTATGCTCAAGCATGTCTTGCACAAACCTGATATAATAGACCTTTTTGCCCAGTCATTTTGGTAAGAAATAGTTAAAACATAAGGTTTGAGCAATGGCAGTACTTGGGATTCAATTCCATTTAAGTTTATAGGAGCCAGGTGCTTGCTTTTGCTGAAGTGTAAGGGGAGGTCACACTAAAATACTTGCCCCTTTAGCATATGGAAGTTGTTTTTTCTGCTTTTTCCATTTTTGAATACTGCATAGAAATTTTCTATTTTTTTCTGGTTATATTCTAATAAAGAGACTGAGGCATAAATATATATGGTCATTATACCATTGCTAAAACAACAAATCTAATTGTGATGTAAGACTTTTGCACAGTACTGTACATTTACTGAATGTATAGATACGACAGAACCAAGTGTATAAATATGTTGGAAACATGTTTGAAAATATAGAAAGTTATGATGACTTACACTGGATTGTATTTGTATAACCTAGATTTACCTGTTACTTTTTTGCTTCCTTTTCTCTTTAATTTCTTTTGGTTATTATTTCTTCCTATTTATCTGCTTTACATAATGTTGCTTTCTCTAAAATGAAATATAATGAAAGACATTAATGAAAGACAATGTCTGTATGAAACAGTTAAACAGGAACATAATACTTCGTTCTGTGTGTATAATGAGATGCCTCATATTTTTAGATGGATACAAAATTCATGTGTATCTTTTTTCAGATTGCTTCAAAACTTGATTTTTAGAAATTTGTCTTAGCCTTATTTCCTGAATGGTATTCTCTAGCATTCAGGGAATGTGTGCAAATACACCGATACAAGTGACAGCACTCTACGAGTAAAAATAAGTCCAAACCTCTGAGAAAAATTACCTGTGTTTTATGGCAATCATTAAACATAGGAAAAAAAAGTACAAACTTTTCAGTGGAACCTTGGATTGCAAATATAATTTGTTCCGGAAGAGTGCTCTTAATCCAAAACACTCTTATACCAAAGCAAATTTTCCCACAGGAAACAATGTAAAGTCAGATGATCCATTCCACACACCCAAAAATATACATTAAAAATAATTTTCAGTGGTATTTTATGTATAAATAATTGTCCCAAATATCTGAAACAATGATCAATACACAATATAAAGTAAAAATAAATTAACCAGCACTTTTGCTAGAAGATTTTGAGGCAGGGGTCCCCAAGGACCCAATCTAAGCTGGACAGATAATAAAACTGTGGTTCAATTTGGGTGATGGTTCTTGATGGTCCCTTGGTTTATGGAAGAGGATTTCCACCTAGCCTTGAGAAGCCTCTTCTCTCTTGTTTCTGTACAGTTCTTAGGAGGTTCATCTGGCCTTTCCTGGGAAGGGTGGCTGCTTTAGTGTTAATTTTATCACTGTGGTTCTGCTCCAAGGCAGATTCTGGCTGCCAGCTGCTGCTCAGCCAGCTGCTGTCTGGGCGGCCCTGTTGGATCGGGGCAAAATGGCCTTTTTCCTTCTCCCTCAGCAATGTCTTTCCTGGGTGGTTTGGAAATGTTTCTTATCATTATAACCTGCCTCCATGCTATGAGATGGGGAAAAGAGATGGACAGGAGGAGGACAGGCTGGATGATGCCATGCGAGGAGGGCTGTGTATTTGTGTGTGAGTGACAGGGAAGATGGAAGGTCAATCATCATACACATTGAAAAGAGTCCTGGCTGACATGAGGGAGACGAGAGGGAGGAGAGGAGGGGGAGGATTATTGCTTGGAAGGAGAATCTGGAATTTGAATCTCCGGAGTTCTTTCTCTTGAACAACTTTCACTTAATTTACGCAGTGAGAGAGAAGAACCATCGTCTCAGTTGTGAGATTTCCTGCGTGAGCTCATCTTGCATCGTCTTGCAAGTTTTCACTCGTTAACTGAATTAAATTTTATTAAAAAATTTTGCTCATCTTGCAGAACACTCGTTAACCGCAGTACTTGCAATTCAAGGTTCCACTGTATATATTTAGTCAATATAACTCTCAAGTAAGATTGTAATATTAATGGTACAAACGAATGACAAAACAGCTTTATTGTTGTTTGCACATATTTCAGTTTTCCTTTTTTCCCATTCAGTTTAGCCATTCTGTAGCTATACATCTAATTTAAACAAACACATATACATCAGAGTTTTGCAGAGTATTTCTCTTGCTCAAGGTAAACTTTCACTAAGCTCAAGAAATCAGCCTTCCTTTCTGGGCAGTTAATAAGTTTCCATGCTGGTTGGAGCCCTATCATTTGTCTTTTTTAGTCATAGTTTATTTTATTTCCATTTCATTTTTACATTCTTGCTCTTATTAAGTGTATTAATACTTCAGTTTTGACTGCATTTATTTAAACTCTGAATCAAAATAATCTTTGTTCTCTTTAATTATTACGTGAACATCTTTTTCTAATGGAAATCACAGATCATCTGGATGCTGAATGGCAATACAGAAGAGTGCAGAATATTCATATTTTAATTTGTTTAAAGTTATCTGACTGAAATAATGTATGTTATTTGTCTATATCTGTAGCCATCATGCTGCTCTTTATCATTTTCTCATTTCTTTTTGCTTATAGGTTACCATTAAGAATATTGAACGAGAACTCATCTGCCCAGCATGCAAGGAGTTATTTACCCATCCACTTATTCTCCCTTGTCAACATAGTATCTGCCACAAATGTGTAAAAGAAATTCTGTACTTAACATTTGAAGATTCGTTCAGTGATGCTGCCTCAGAAACTTCCAATCATAGTAGCCCTCGAAGTAGAATGAATTCCCCTAGCTTGGATAGAATTGACAGGGTTAATAGATCAGGTATGTGAAAAAACAGTATTATTCTTTTACGTATTTTCCTCTTAAAGTAACATGGTATAAGTTATAAAACAAATAATTAATAAAACCACATCAAATACAATAATACAAATAGTAATAACAGCTACACTCAGCTTAGTCAGTGAGTCAAAATGCTTGAACAAGTAGATAGGCTTTGATCTCATACTAAAAGTACATAATCTCTTGATTAGTATCATGTGAATTGCACAATGTATTTGTAAATAACCAATGTATTAAAAATGATGATGGAAAATGATGCTTTGATGGTATGTTGTTGTCAAGGCAGACTTGGGGTGTTAATATTCCAAGAAAATAGGCTTTATATCTATGCACTTACAGGTACTATCATCAAATTAGTGGGCTCTAGATTAGAGAAAAGTTTAATTGCTTACTTGAATACAGTATATAATTACTTTATTGTATGAGTGTCTTACAGGGGGCATGGTAGCGCAAATAATTAAGATGTTGGGTTTGTCGATTGGAAGGTCATCAGTCCAAGTTTGAGACTCAAGTGCAATGCAACAGGATGAGTTTCTGTTGTCTGCCCCAGCTCCTGCCAACCTAGCAGTTCGAAAGCATGTAAAAATGCAAGTAGATAAATAGGTACCACCAAATTCAGTGGGAAGGTAACAGCATCCATGTGCCTTGGTGTATAGCGATGCTGGCTACATGACCACAGAAGGATCTTTGGACAAACACTGGCTTTTCAGCTAGGGAATAGAGATGAGCACTGCCCCCTAGAGTTGGCCATAACAGGCAGGATGAAACCTTTACCTTATACAGGTATAAGAGGGCACAGTAGCTAAGGGGCCCCAATAACCAAGGGGTTAAGATGCTGGGCTTGTCAGACGAAAGATTGGCAGCTCGGCAGTTTGATGAGACCCAAGCGCTGCCGTGTAACGGGTGAGCTCCCTTTGTTTGCCTCAGCTCCTGCCAACTGAGTAGTACAAAAGCATGTAAAAATGCAAGTAGATAAATAAGTACCATTTTTGGGGGAAAGGTAATAACTTTCTGTGCACCTTCGTGTGTAGTCATTCCAGCCACGTGACCACGGAAGCATCCTTGGACAAACATTGGCTCCCTCGGCTATGAATCAGAGATTAGCACTGCCCCCTAGAGTTAGCCATGACTGGGAGGGGAAACCTTTACCTTTTATGCAAGCAAACCTCAACTTACAACTGCAATTGGGACTGGAATTTCAGTCATAAGTTGTGATGGTCGTACATCAAGACACTTACGTGATCAGACCCGATTTTATAATCATTTTTACAGTGGTTGAGTGAATCATGCAGTTACAAGTATGAATCCATTCTCCCAAATGATTTTTTTTGCTGGAAACGGGCAAAAAATGCCAGAAACTTACACAAACCATTGCTGATCATGATAATATCACAGCAGGACACTGCATCCAGTTATAAATGTGAACCAGTTACCAAGTGCTTGAGAGGGGGACATGACATTTTACAATGGTCAAAATATTTTACAGGCTGGAAACACCCTTTGCAAGGCTCTCATAATTCCAAATAGTCCTTAAAATGATAGATCATAAGTCAAGGACTATAATAAGTTTAGTTGGATAGAAGAAGACGTGCTTCACGTCACAGAGTCTCCTTTAAATTCTGCTCAGACATCAGTGACAGCTTACCTATACTGGCCATGCAGTGTAATAATTCAAGAATAAGAGTAGTTTGTGGCCTGTTCTTCCAATTCACTTATCTTCACTCAAGAACAGGAGTACTATGAAGAGAAAAGGTATGAATGGATGACAAATGCTATCTGATGATAAATATTCTAAATAAGCTGCCTCAAGTCACCTCTAGGCAAGATGGGCAACATATAAGTTAAATAAATTATGTTCCATTTGTCAACTTGAGTTGATTTTCAGTGCTCTCTTTCTTCTCTTTTAGCCAGAGAAAATTGCCTTCCTGAATTGGGAGGATAGGTGAGAGTCACAATAAGGACACATACTTTTCTGTTTATTCCACTGAGAAAGCAGTGTGATGATCAGCTAAGAATATCCCTCAGATGTTTCTACTGGAATTGAGGAGTGTGTTACTGGAACATTTATACTGGAAGTTTGAATCAATAAGCACATTAAATTGTCACTGAATTTCATTCTGTTGCTTCCTATGCTTGGTGAATTTCCTGAGAACAAAGATTTTGTCTTCCATCTCAGCTCTAGGAAAATAGAGAAATCATTATAGAATTTAAGAAAATCTAATTGTGCTAATCCTAGAACACAATAGTTATCTGTGTTGCTATGTAGCCTTGGTTATGGAGAAGGATAAAATTAGAAAAATCCTTATAAAGCAATAATGCTAAATGTGTGTGTGTGTGTGTATAATGAGAAATATAAGAAATACAGGAAGAAAACACTTTTTCACAGATAATTCCAAATGCAATGAGTATATGTTCAAGTAACTGTCTATTTCTTCACTGAATAATATATATATGGATTGTAGAGGAGATGGCTAGAGAGACATAATTTGGGTCTCCTGCATGGATGGTAATAGGCATTTCCCCTTTTAGTACTTACGTTCAATTTAATTATTTATTAGATTTATGTCCTACATTTCCTCCAGGAACACAAACACATTTCCTTCTGAAATATTTTTCTCACAACAACCTTGTGCAGTAGGTTAGGCTGCAAGAGAGTCATCCAATATGCTCCAGTGCTGAAAGTATAATTGAGTATTCATCTCCTTTAACTGCTATAACACTCTGAGTCTCACTTTTGTAGAAAGCAGAGGATAAGTAAAAGACCTATTTGTTTGTGCTTTTGTGAACTAACTGTTGCATTGCCGCTTAGGGACAACAGTCCATCCATAATATTCTAGGTTTAGCCAGCAACCTTTGATGGAATTATATAGGCACAGGCTGTTTTTCATCAGCTGTGCCTTCATATAAATGGAATTATCAGAAAAACATGTTGGGGGAACAAAAGCTGAATTCCATCTATTTTGGCTCTTCATCATGGAGTCGGTTTATGCCGAACGAAGGTTTTATTACATGTGAGCTATTTTGTTTCTCTGCATTATGTGGCATAGATTCAATGCAAAAAGACTAAGCTGTTTGTTCCAAGCATATATGGATACTTATGACCTTGGCCAATCTGTGGGATAATAACTCTTATCACTAGGGTATTGGATAAAAAAAATCTTTGGTATTATCAAGGATTCTAAGTCTATGAATAAGACAAACTCATAATAAAAATATGTCATAATAACAATATTTAAAAAGAGCTGCTGTATGTTCTCTAATAATACTACAAAGATCAGTATTGCAAGATAAATAACAGACAAATAATGATTTCAATGTTAATTCAAACCAGCTGTCTTATTTTCTGATATCTTCTTATTACTTCATCCCAACTCCTTTTTTCTAATTTGAGAATTTTATTTATTAGATTTATTCAACTCACCATAAGCAATTCAGGGTGGCTTTTACTTGATCCAGATTGACAGATGGAAGGCTATTTTTCATTTTCCCAGTTATTCCTTTACAAGTGTGTCCTGAGTGAATGTCAATATTTCTAATTGGCAGGATGTAGTTAGTAAACTACTAAGTAGTCTATAGACTGGAAATCTTAACTTGCATAAAAAAATGTCAGCATGCTTAGCATAAAGCTGGGCTTTGGTTTTACTTGGAGAACACTGGCAAAATATGCCAAAATTTAGTTTATGGTGGAAGTTTGACAAAATTAATAAATTATACAATGATAATGTGAAGTTCTAAATGTGGGACAGACTGTTTTTTTTTTATTAGTGTCAAGATTAGATCTTAGGAAAAGTGAGCACAGAGGGAAAGAATGAAAGAAACTGTGGTCATAGTAGAATGTTACAGAAAGAATAAGTACAAGTCTTTTATGAAAAAAGAAAATAAGATTCATTCCCCCAAATAATAATTGGACATGGAAGATACTACAAATAATGTGGAAAGAACTACAGTATAGAGTGTGCAGGGGCTCTCAAATAGGAGACAGGCACAGAAAGAACCAACCTATTTCTTTGCTGTGCTTCTGCGCTATTAAAATGCTATGGAGTGGTGCTGTATCTTCTTCCCCAACTTTGTCATCTCATGCATGGGGAAGCTTAAAGGGTGCATTGCCAAACCCCAATTTAAGAAAGTCACATGCTAATTCTTCCAAGCTGAGTTCTTTGTTGTCTCACACCGATAAACAAAATCTGTATATATCTGCATCTACACTGTCATACACTGTGAATTTTAGGGAGGGGCTGTCTTCATCCTCTGCAATGCAACCCTCCCTCCTGGGAATCCTCCTCCTTACTACATTCCATAACATACATACAGTCAGGTTTCTGGACCTCAGAAACATTTCTGATATAAAATAGCTTCCACTGCATACAGAATTTAGCAGGAAGGAATACAAGATATGTAATATGTTTTACCTCTTTATACAATTACTATCACATAGAGTATAATATCCCCTCAATGAGGCACCACCTTGTTGTGGGTGGAGTGCTTGTGTGCTCTGAAGAAGATGAGAGCTCTGCCAGAGGTTCAACCATACTGGACAGGTCTCATCAGAGGAGCCA
>JANHZU010002798.1:314206-324241 GCA_032468055.1 Acrochordus granulatus | reverse complement strand
TGACTAAATACTTTTTTGCCCCACTGTAAGTGGCCTGGGCAATTGGGGCACCTGGCTGTCAATTGGGGATTTGGCGGCCTGAGTTCGAGACTGGGCACTGCTGCGAGGCAGGGTGGGATCCTGTTGCTTGTTCCGGCTTCTGCTGGCCTGGCAGTTTGGGAGTGTGTAGAAATGCAAGTGCAGTGGAAGGGTGGATGCCATCTTGGTGGGAGAATGGTGGTGTCTATGCACTGCAGCGTGTGGTTGTGCTGGCTGCGTGACGACAGAAGCATCTTTGGACAAAAACTGGCTCTTTGAATAAGAAACAGAATACTTCTGTAGTCATGTGGCTGGTGTAACTGCGCCAGAGCACATGGGCTCTGTTGCTTTCCCACTAGGGTGTTGCCTATTTATCTACTGTGCTTGCATTTTTGTATGCTTTCAAACTGCTGGGTTGTCAGGGGCTAGAACAGTGCACTCCACTGTGCGAGCGTGGGATGCTGGTGCAAGTGGCCAAGATGCTGGGCTGCTGGCTGGAATATCAGCAGCCCATCACCCTCTCCAGCCCCCAACAACCCAGCAGTTCAAAAGCACACAAAATGCAAGCACGGTAGATAAATAAATGGAAGTGTCTCTGTTTCTTAACCAAAGAGCCAGAGTTTGTCCAAAGACACTTCCATGGTCATGCGGTTGGCAAGACCACATTTTTACCTGCCCTGAAACTGCCAGGCTGGCATAAGCCAAAGTAAACACCCCACCACACAGCAGTGCCTGGATTTGAACTCAGGCCGCGAACCCCCCAGCCAACAGCCTAGTGCCCCAACCACCTGCACCACTCATGCAGCAAAGCTCACAAAATCACAACTACCCCAGAGAGCACATGAATGCGACAATACATAGCCATGTGGCTGGCACAACTACGTGCTGCTGAGGCGCATGGAACACTACTGAGCTGGAGCAGGTTTATGGTAGCTCTTCCTTCCCTCCCCCCCATGCCTCAGCACCTGCCCTCCTACCTGCTCACCTGCTAGTTTGTTTCTCCAGGCTCTGGCCCAGTGGATAGACAGGAGCAAGAGGTGGCAGAAAGGAAAGGGGCGATGGGTTTTGCTCTTTATCTCGGCAGTGCTTCTTCCTACCTTTCTTTGCCTAATGGTGGGCTGTGCTTCTGGAAAGTCACCAGCCTGACCCGCTGCCTTTATGGCTTCCCTTCCCTGCTTGTTCCCAGTCCGATGTGTCCAAGGCCCTGCACTGCCACTCAGCCTCAGCAATCCAACAGCAGCACCAGAAAGAGCTCCTGCCCCTCCCTTTCATATAGGAGGCAGGCAGCTCTCTCCTCTGCCTGCCCCTTCCCTTCTCTTCTAGCTGCCAGGATCACAAAGGGGAGAAGCGGTGATGGGAAGCCCACAAATCCAACTGCTCACCTATCCCACGATCCAACTAATCAATGACTAAATTTGTTAAGATGATTTTCATTATCGATTTTTATCTCATCCATTGTTGCATCTCTAATTGTTTTAATACTCTTTAACACCGATCCAGGCAATTCATAGCCAGTGGGCTGCATCTGGCTCTTTGGCTCTCCTATTCAGCTTGCAAGCAGTGGTAGTGGGGAGGCGTGATAGTGGGAAGGTGTGGTCTCCAGGGGGGCAGCAGGATGGTAGGGACAGTGGGAAGCCACGAGCGATAGGCAGTTACGGCAGGAAGGCATAGGCAATGGGGGATGGCAGTAGGATGGCATGGTGGAGGGAAGGTATGACAGCAGGGAGTGTGGCAGCATGGTGCAATGGAGGGAAGGCATAAGTGGCTGTGTTGGGATGGCACAGGCAGCAGAGAGTGGCAGCATGATGGTGCAGGTGGTGGGGAGGTGCTGAGGGCAGCAGTGGGCATTCACAGTGGCATCTCTGGCTGAATCTCACCCTGCCTGGCCACTCCCAAAGGCACCAGTGGAGTCTGCCAAGGTCAGTGGGAGGAGCTCCCATTAGCAGGCTCACTGCAGCCCCACCCTTGCCATAAAATTAATTAATTGCTGTATTAAAATTATACAGCAAGGGTGGGGCTAAGTAATTGTATGGCAAGGGTGGGGGTGAGCCCCTCCCACCTCAGCCCTCCACAACAGTCCCATTTTCCTTTGTGGTCCTTTGAAAAGATTAATTGCTCATCCCTGTTGTAACAGATATGTACTAACAGTACCATTCACGGTATTGCCTAACTTTTCTCTTTGTTGATGAATGAGCTGAAATATATATAGTAATATGCAAGAGGTGCGCTTGAAGAAATGTAGTTTAATGTAATTGCCAAAGTAGATTCAGGATAAGAAACATAGTATTTATATTTCTTATTTTTCAAAAATGCATATATTTTTAAACTCAAATAATTTGAAATGTAAATATTTTAAGATTTAATATTTATATTATTTTATGGAATTAGCCATGTTGAATTCTCAGTATTTTCTTTGGCTTAACCTTATTATTTTATTTATTAGCACAATGAGATATGCTGATTAGAGTATTATATTTGAGGATGATCACCCTAAAATCTTAAATATTTTGTTAACTTTTAAATTTAGGTTAAGAAACCCAGTACTGCTAACATGGAATTTGAGTCTTGCTGCTAGTGGTATTGGATTTTTTCTTCATTGTAAGCCACCATTTTGTAGGTGGAGAACACATTTAGAAGTATTTTTGGAACAAAAATGAGAAAGATGTGCTTTGGTTTGTTGGCCAAATTCCAGTTTAAAAAATTGGTAAAGCAGGAAGTTGGATAAATGTCTTTTCACACATAGATATATCATAGATGCCAGGTATCCATCTTTGTTAAATCTATATCTTATTTCTATATTTTATAATAATTGTGTAAAACTGCTCGAAAAGTAGTGCTTGTGTAGAACTCTCAGCACTGAAAATGTTGCCATCCCTGATTTAGTGTTTGATTTAAACTGTTTTTTTCAGAGAAACTGTAAGGATTTTATTCTAACAGTCTTTCATAATGAGATAGAGTGAAAGAAGAAATCAGATGTATTTTTTGGTAGCATGGTAAAAGCTATGCTTAAAATTTTCAGAGCAGATGTTCCTATGCACTGCTAAATGGGATAAGGATTAGAGGAGGAAAGTTGATGTCCTACAAAAACCAACCCATAAAACTGGGTCCTGTGACCTCTAATGTAGCTCAGTTCATGTTGCACATCATACAGCAACAATTCTGACATCATGGATGAAGTTTTCTGCTGTTCAAAAACTGCTGTGGTTCAGAGTGAGGAAATCAGCATTATAGTCAGGCTTTAGATCAGTTCTGTCCTCACTGTATGATGAAAATAGATTGTACTTCAGCATGAGTCAGATTATATCATTTTGTGGGATAGCTGTGGAGTCAAATATTAACTGGTCTCAAGTCTCAAGTGAGCACGTCTTATAGCATATGACAAAATATTTCTTCTTTCTTTCCTGCTTCTTTGAATTATTTGAGTTGCTATCCCCAAGATTACTGTTTTATTTAAAAAAACCTATCTTGTAATTTTTAAGTGATCTCCATACAATGGAACCCTGGATTGTGAGTAAAATGCTTTACAAATGCTTTGTGAGATGAGCAAAATTTTTTAATAAAATTTAACTTGGTTAACAAGTGAAAACTTGCAAGACGAGCATCATGCAATGAGCTTGCATGGGAAATCTCACAACTGACAATTCTTCTCTCATGCAGGCAGCATCTGTGTGAGCATACTGTTTATGCTATTAAGTGTTTGCGTGCTCGTATTGTGACCACGTGTGTGTTCGCTTTGCTATATGAGTGTATTGGATTACGAGCATTTTTCTAGAACAAATTATGCTCACAATCCAAGGTTCCACTGTATTTCATAACTCTGTAAGAAAACAAACAATATCTTGAGTCTGGATGACCGCTTGATTCTTTTTTTAAACGTAACTTGTAGTTCTTCAAGCAGAATGAATGGGAATGAGGGTAGTTATATTCTTAAGATTTGTCTATTGAAGCCTGAATCTGAAATCTATTGTAAAGAATGTATAACATTGTGTAGTTTAGGAAAATAAATTAAGGAGTTTAGTTTTCAGTTTTATTGAGAGATGATTCCAAGTCTTCACTGTCTTTATTAACTTATCTCCCTAGTTAGTAGTTTCTAATTTGCTCATAGTTACATTTGTTTGCATTAGTTCTTGAATCAAACCTGTATTCCCCTTTAGTCAAAATGGTACTGGATGAACAGTTAAAATTACATTAAAGTTGATATTTTGTTGCTATTTACAATATCTCTAACAAAATGCACAAATTATTCAGTTTTCACCATTTACACCTTTATTATGCAAATAATGAAAATCACCACATATGATATGATTTCTAGGTTTTCCATAATGATATAATAATGCAAATGACTTAAATTGCCCCAGATTAAGCAATTTGTGGGTAAATAGACACCTAAGATCGATGAGCACTCCTTCTCCCAATTGATCACTATAGTTCAACAACACATGGATTTCCTAGCTATATAATAAATGCAGTAATTTTCTATCTCATGAAAAATGCTTTTGTTAACTTTTATTATGGCATGTCATGCAGCAAAGGACTATAGCTTCAGCTATCTGGATATTGGCATATTTCTGTAAGTGAGGTGCCTTCCATTAATATTAAGAAAACCTATAATTGTAAAATAATGTCTGGTCTGGGAAAGCTATTAAAGAATAATGCATATATAATGTCTCAGGGAAGATTGTGATCTTCTTGAGCTAGTTCCAATAATAGAATAATTATTTTAAATGGCTTCAATAAAATGTAAATGAAATCTTGTAATTCTATTTAAATGAAATTTCAAATATTAAATTCTAGTTTATTGTAGTATTTTAGCCAAAAGTATAGTATTGTACATTTATCAGTTCTCAAATTCAGAAAAACACAGTATAATTGATGTCATTTAAATAAGTTAAAGAATTAAAAGTTTGATGCAAAACAAATGGTTAAGGAGTTTGCTTTCATTTTCTTTAAAAGATAAACAAAATTGCAGGTATGATTAAATAAACTTATGGGTCTGAAAGAAAAGGTCTGAATCTCTACTTTTTAGACAAACTTTATTTAAAAGTCAGTGGAAACAAATGAGATTAAAATTCTCCAAAATAGCAGAGCATATACTATTACTTAGAATAGTTTTAGTATGTGGAGGTTATACAGTTACATTAATAGTATTTTAAGAAAACTCCATTCAGTGTTATAGATAGAGATGTTTCCTCATGCGACTTTTTCCTCTGCAGTGCGTCCCTAAAATCTCCAGAAGAGATTTTGGGAATCTGTTGGCTGGAGACACAGATTCCACTATAAAATTATTTGTATATAGAATATATAGTATATAGAACAAGAAAAAGTTCTTCAAGGATATCAGCCTTCTTTAGAAAGATGCCATTATGAAATGCATTCATTTTTTTATAATTTTAGAAATATAGCTTGAATACAAATCCATTAATTTATATATAAGTACTATCTGATAAGAAAGGAAGAAAATAATTTTAATATCTATAGTAAATACCATGAAAATGTGTATGAAAACGAATATGTTTCTGATTTTACTCTGTAATTTCACAATTCTTGAAGTATACTTTATATTCTGTTATTTTGTTCTCAGATTTTGATGTGTCCGGAACATGAAATGGAAAAAGTAAATATGTACTGTGAAATATGCAAAAGACCTGTTTGTCATCTTTGCAAATTGGGTGGTACACATGCAAACCATAGAGTGACTACCATGAGCAGTGCCTACAAAACACTCAAGGTGTTTCTCTCTTTGTTTCTTAGCTGATTGTATGTTGCTTAGTGTTACAAAGAGTAAAGTAGCTGCTTTATTTAACTGATTCTGTGTACGGTATCATGAAAAATTACAAAAACCTGGGATAAATATTTTATTTTTATGTATTAAATTTATTTGCTGCCCATTTCACTATGAGTGACTCTGGGCAGCCTTTATTTCTGACTTGATTCTTACTGATAAAAGCTTTTTCTGACTTGATTCTTACTGATGCCACAATTTTGGGACCAGTAGGCCTTAATAATTTTCAGCTTCCAAATTGAATCATATGGGTAGAATGTAGTTTCCTCAGAAATAAAATTGACTTCAACTTTGTTTAAAATCATGTTTTAATATTTAGGCACATTGGAGCCTAAAGCTGTCTATAAAACTATAACATAAGGTCATGGCCATAGTTTGTAAAAAGTTTAATATCCTTGAAGGGGAACAGTTAAATGTAATCAGTATCACTGAATATCTTACATTGACTCATACCATCTGTTCAAATAGACAAATATTTACAATGTGTTTGATGGGGCAAATAACATTTTAAATTAGTAAAATAAACATTTTAAATTAATACTTCGAACAGAGATAAAGCAAATAATTTGATAATACGTAATACTGGCTACAGTTGATTTGGTTCACTGCATGTTTTAATGAACTGGTTGTACACCATATTCTTTGAATAACCTTTTTAATTTGTAAGCAAACAAGTACTTAGAATTAGTGATGACCACTAACATATCCATATTAATGAAATAATATGTTCTACCTTTTTTTAATGTAGCTTTCATGTACTTGACATTGGTGTATATATAGTTTATGCCATTTGGTTCATCACCCTTCTTCTCATAATTGAATTATAAAGGTAAAGGTTACCCTGACAGTCATGACTGACTCTAGGGTGTGGTGCTCCTCCCCGTTTCAAAGCCGAAGAGGCAGTGTTCATATAAGGACGCTTCTGTGGTCATGTAGCTGGCATGACTAGGAGCCAAAGGCGCATGGACACTGTTCCCGCCGAAAGAGACGGTACCTATTTATCTACTCACATTTGCATGCTTTTGAACTAAGTTAGCGGGAGCTGAGGTGGAACAGCAGGAGCTCGCCCTGCTGCATGGCAGTGCTGGGTTTTGAACTTGGGCCACCGACCTTCCAGCTGGCAAGCCGAGCTCTTAACTACTTGCACCACCATGCCTCTTTTGATTGAATTATAGTTAACTCTAAAATAATGTTGGCTGCAGTTTTGATAGATGATATAGGATACAATAATTTATTGAACTGAACTGTCAATAATAAAATAAAAATATTAACATTCCTAATATTGACCAACTTAAAAAATTGAAATTTACAATCATTTTTAACCATATAGTATGATTTTTCATAGGAGAAACTTTCACATGATATACACTATCTCATTAGTAAGGAGAGCCATGTGAAAAAACAAATTACAGAGCTTGGTCTTTTAATGAAAGAAGCTGAGGTAAGAATTACTTATTTTTACCATGGGACCACACTGTGGTTCTTTAATAGTACTACTATTAATGTGAATTTCTATTGAATTTATTGAAAATCTAAAGCTTCACTATCATAACTTGATTTTTTGGTTTGGGATTGCATTTAAAAAGTGAAGAGCTTTGTAGTTTCTGCTTCTTAAATTGTTTTTTCTTGAATTAGAAAATAGTGTTAAAACTCATCATTCAGTTACTGTATGTGACAATTGCCTATAAATGTATTGCTAGATATTATGATTGTCAAATAAATATTTGGCTACTAAATAGCTAATATTTACCTTCATTTTAGAAATCCTTTTATTTAGAATCAGACTAATAATATTCTACAACATGGTAATCTATACAAAATATTCATAAAAGTATGCCACAATTAAGAGACAACCAGAGCCATTGTATCATTTTGTGCAAAGTAGAAAAAAGTACCATTGGAATGGAAAAAGTGGGGAATGTGTGTGCATGACCCTGTTTGGCAAGAAAGCATTCTCTTTGGGACAAGCTGAGTAGCCTAAGTGCCCTGCCTTCTGTTTACTTTTTATTTTGCCCAGAAAAGGAAGTACTGCAGACTCTTTGCTCTTTGACACTGTTGGTCTCTGCCCCCATGGATAGCCCTGACTGGAAAAATATTTGCTAAATGCCTGCATATTGAAAAGGCATCTGTCCTTCATCCTCCACAAAATCACTCTTGCTATTATAATGATAGTTTGTTTTAAATTATATTTAATATTGAAATATCCATAATTCTTCTGAAATGTATAGTGAAAATACTTCAGTTTTGAAAGACTTTTTATTATGCACATGTTCTTTAAAAATGATCATTGTCTTTTTTTCTAGCAGTTTTCTACTACTATGATCTAAAAGTCTAAAGCTGAACTGTTTTTAATGTCAGAGAAGTAATTCAATGAAGTGTTTCTTCACCCTAATACCTTTATCTAAGTGTCACAGATGTTCTGGTGTCTAAATTTTTAAGAGCAGCCCTTTGTTTACAATTCTAGTTTATCATGGCTAGTTGTTCATGTGTAAAGATTTGGAATGTACACCTGTCTCTGTAACATAGAAAGTAAAGTAGCTAAATGTACTTTTCATTCAAAATTGGATTTTTAAATGTTTTGTTTAAAAACAACTATCATTCAGAATCATAAAGATGAACAATGTTATTTCAGTCCATCAAATGCTTTAGTCTGTGCTCCTATATAAAGGTTCCTAGTTTTGTACATTATATTAATCTCACTACCTTCCTTAAAATTGTTCTGGTAACTAATCAAAAACATTTTTAAAGTCAATATATTATCCTGAACTAACTTATTTAAAAAAAACAGTGCAATGGTGAAAGAGCGAAGGAAGAAGCTTCTAATAGCTTTGATAAGCTATTTGGTGTTTTGGAGGAAAGAAAAAATACTTCACTTAGAGCTATTGAAGCATCCAAAAAATTAAGAATGGAGAAACTGCATTCTCAAATAGAAGAGTATCAGGGACTTCTAGAAAATAATGGCCTAGTGGGATATGCTCAAGAAGTTCTTAAAGAAACAGACCCATCCTGTTTTGTTCAAACAGCAAAGCAGCTTCATGAGAGGTATGTCATTTATTTATTTTCAAAATGGCTTGAATTGTGTATGATGCTCTGCACATATCTTGGCACTTCCCCAATGCTGTTTAGTTGTTCTTTTTCAAACATCTTTCTACTGGTTTGGGATGCATGCAGTGCAGGGGAAAAAAACTAGAAATTTGCCTTATATACCTGTAGAAGTACTTTATGCTGATGCATGGTCTGCTTTGGACCTAGCAAAATAATCCAAAATGAGATCCATGTGCAGTTCCTATCCATTTTAATTAGTTTGTACAGGAGAATTTTTGATGGGTTACATTTTACCATATTGAAAGTTTTATCCCATATATATGAGCAATATAGTTCAGCTGCTAGTGTTAACTAATTTAATTATCATACAGGAATTTGTAAGCATTTTCTTTTGTGAAATATAATTTTTATGTCTTCCATTTCCACATGGATTGAGAAAATCTCCTAGATAGGAGATGAAGCATTTCCTAATTAAAGTCTAGTTGCCTTTTTGAGAAAAATTTGCAATTTATGCAGTTTTGGTATTAATCATGACCTGGATTAAGGAGAATATACAGAGACAATTATTTTTACTAATTTTCAGTTAGAAGTAAAAATGAAAGAATCATGTATTTTAAATATGATTCTTGAATAGTGTGCATTAACATTTTTTCTCTCTCACATTTAAAGGCAATTTGTTAGTGTGTGTATAATATTATTTTTTCTATTAATAGAATTCAAAAAGCTACTGAATCTTTGAAGAGTTTTAGGCCTGCAGCTCAAGCTTCTTTTGAAGACTTTGTTCTTGACATAGAAAAGCAACAGGATGCTCTTGAAAATATGTGTTTCCATTCAAATGGTAAGTTTAAAAGGAAGAAACATTAAATTCTTCTCACTTTAGGGAGCGAGAGAGAGATTTTATTTGTAAACAGTTTGCTCTTAATTCATTGTTCAATATTTTTCTGAAGTTGGTTAAACACACTTGCTTATCCTCAAATGGGAATTTATTAGTACAGTGGTGCTAACAAATATTCTCATTAATCCATGTCACGAGACTAATCCGTTCTGGAAGAACGCTCTTAACGCAAAATGCTCTTAAGGCGAAACGAGTTTTCCCATTGAAAACAATAGAAAATTGGATGATCCGTTCCACGCCCCCAAAAATATTCACCAAAAATCATTTTCAATGGAATTTGATGTAGAAATGATTG
>JANHZU010002798.1:299652-314106 GCA_032468055.1 Acrochordus granulatus | reverse complement strand
AAGCAAACTTTGCACGATACCTTATGCATCTTCAATGTGCTCTGTATTTCCCGTTCAGGAAATGCCACGTGGTTTACTCCATTGCCGTATAGGCGGCAAGTGCGCGCACGTTCTGCCGATGCTGCCATGTGGTTTACTCCATTGCTGTACAGGTGGCAAGTGCACGTGCATTCTGCCTATGCTGCTGCATGGCTTACTCTGTTACTGTGTGTGTGACTGGCCTTGCCAGAATGTATGGCAGATCGACGTTCCTGATCGCAGGATGAGCACTGCACAATGAGCTCACGTGGGAAATCTCACAATGGAGCCGACGGTTTTCTTCTCTCGCTGCGTAAATTAAGTGAAAGGCATTCAAGAGAAGGAACTGCCGAAACTTTAGATTCCAGATTTTCTCTCCAGGCAGTCCCCTCCCCCTCCTCTCATCTCCCTTACACCAGCCGGGACTGCACATGCACACACACACACACAAAATAAAGCAGAAATTCCCCCTCGTCACCTGGCACTATCAAGCCTGAC
Organism: Acrochordus granulatus; assembly: GCA_032468055.1. Taxonomy (NCBI): domain Eukaryota; kingdom Metazoa; phylum Chordata; class Lepidosauria; order Squamata; family Acrochordidae; genus Acrochordus; species Acrochordus granulatus. The sequence goes on along the minus strand of JANHZU010002798.1, from coordinate 313,590 downwards.
CCTTCTCTTCTCCTCTCAGAGTACGGAGGCAAGAAACATTTCCAAACTGCCCACGAAAGACGTCTGGAAAGGCGTTGCTGAGGGAAAGGCAGTTTTGCCTCAGCAGTGGCAGCAGTGGATCCTCTGAGGCAGCAGGCGGCGCTGGACAGCAGCCGGCCTAGCAGCAGCCTCGAAGCAGATCCATAAGTGCTGGTTAGTTTGTTCTCTTTCTGCTTTATATTGTGTGTTAACCATTGTTACTTGTTTCAGATGTTAGGGACAATAATTTCTATATCAAATTTTGTTGAAAATGATTTTTTGGTGAATATTTTTGGGGGCATCGAACGGATTGTCTGATTTTCTATTGTTTCCTATGGGAAACCTCGTTTCACTTTAAGAGCATTTTGCGCTAAAAGCGTTCTTCCGGGATGGATTAATCTCGTCTTTTGAGGCACCACTATACAACTAAATACCTTGGATGCAAAATAAACAAGAAAAAAGTGCACCATCAAAATGGAAGGTCAAGTTGGAAAATAAGATCAGCATATTAAGATCAAAAACATCTGCCAGGTTATGTTATCTCCTTTATTTGAAAGATCTGAAGTTATATAGAAAATCGCCATATGAAATAGCATGGCTGCTGAACACTGTCCATATATACAGCCAAGATATTGCAATGGAGTTTGGTCTGGATAAATATGCCTCCTCACCATCAACAGGTAAGTAATCAATCTACAAAGGCCATCTGGAAGAACCAGATATTTTCCAGTCTTCTGGAAGAATAGGCAGGCCAATTCTTAGGTCAATTAAATTAATATTCCACTGGAAGGGAACCCTACAGAAAATGTCTGCAATTTGGCCCCTTTTCATTATACCTCCTTGCTGATTGGGACCCATAGCAGGTGTTCTCTGGCAGTCTATGTCAAGCAAACAAAATGTTTGTCTATCCTGATGTAATGTTTGTTGCAAAGGAAAGGTTAGTATGACATGAGCAGGACTGTGGTTTGGTGAAGGTAATATGTGAGGTAAATAACCTGCAAAAAGGTCTCTCAGTGTATTCCTACTTTTCAAAAATGGTGCCCACTCAAGTTTTTGACATTTGGTCTTAGACAAACCTGGACCTTGGCTGAAGAAGTGACATGAAGACAACAACAAAATGTCTGAATTTATCTTGAATAAGATGATGCTGAACATGCCACATAAATAATGTGGTTTACCTCTGTTCTCACCTTAATTTTATGAATGTAAACATAAAAAACATAAACATATATGTTTTTATATGTAACATGTTGTATGTTTAATTCAGGGAATGATATACCGGAAATCAGTGAGGAACGGAGCAAAATGTATAACAAAGCTTTGATCTGTTGGGATCATCCACAGAAAACAGGTTCAGCTGATACTTACATACTTGAATATTGCAAGCTTAATAAAGAAGATGCTAACTCAGCATGGCAAGAAATTGAAGTCTGCAGTAAGAGTGAAGTAATTTCTGATCTTGACACAAACAGTAGCTATGCCTTTAGGGTCAAAGGATATAAAGGATCTATCTGTAGCCCTTGGAGCAGAGAGCTTATTTTACATACACCGCCAGCTCCAGGTACAATAAAAAATAGATATGTGATGTTTTATCCCTGTTCTCTTGTTGCATTTAGTGAAACTGAAGAGACTTACATATAAATAAAAACAAGCGTGCTTAATAAGTCTATACATAACAAATGTAGATGGTGTATCCACAGTTTCTCCTTAGTCTTTAAGTTGTTATAGTGAGGTATAAGATGCCATTATATATGTCTGTGTATTGAGATTATTGAACTTTTAAATCAGAACAAAGAAAATATTGGTAGTGTGTGTGAGTATAAAGTAATACTTGCTTTTAGAGAAAAAGGCATAATTCTGTAGCAATTTGTGTAAAAACAAAAATTGAGCAGTCTTGGCTACCTGATTTACTGTCCATTTTCTAACAATTTATGCACAGAAGAAACGTTGACAAAATTATAACACATATTGAGATTTCTTAGCAAAGCAGTTACTTTAAAATACTATTCAAAGTATCTATCTATCTATTGTCTGTCTGTCATCCTCGAGTTATACCTGCAATTGGGACCAGGATTGTCATTGCTAAGTTATGCAGTTGTAAATCATGACATTGTGTGACTGAATTGCTTAGTGACAGCAGTGTAGTTAATCCTGGTTGTCTTTTAACTTGTGATACATGGATAGTTATGCAGGAAGCAGAGGAGATAAGGAATGCAGGGGGCTGCAGGAGACCTTGGAGGACCAGCACAGGCTGCAATGACTTGGGAGGGGTTTTGGTGTGGTATAGTTTAGACAATGTAAAGAAGGTGCCTGTACGTGAGTGCAGAGAGGCTGGGGAAAGAGGGTATGGGATGCATGTGTGATCAGAGGGAGGCCCAGGAAAGAAAGCACAGGGGTACATGTCTATAGCAGGAGGCTGTGAAAAGAGGGCACAGAGGGCATGCAATCACAGGGAGGCCATGGAAAGAGTACACAGTGTATGTCATTACAGGGAGGCCATGGAAAGAGGGAGCAAGGTGTGTGCATGGAGAGTCCAGTGCATGCAAGTGAAGAAAGGTGGGGGAAAAACTTACCCCAACAACTTGCAACCTTCCTTGCTGGCTTCTTATTGACTTTATTTGGGGGGAAGCCAGCTTGGAAGGATGCAAATGACAATCATGTGACTGCAACTGGTCATAGTATGAGTTGATTGCCAGGCACCCAAATTTTGTTCATGTGACTGTGGGGACACTGCAGTAGCCAGAACTTTGAGGGCCAGTCATAAATCATTCAGCACCATCATAACTTCCTATAGTCATTGAATGAATTGCTGTAACTCGAGGATTACATATATCCTTTAGAACATTTTGTTGTTCCCTCTAGATCAGGGCTATCCAACCTTGGTCACTTTAATATATGTGGATTTCAATTCCCAGAATTCCTCAGCCAGCTATAGAATTCCTGAGCTGTACTGGCTGAGGAATTCTGAGAGTTGAAGTCCACACATCTTAACAGTAGCCAAGGTTGGACACCCCTTCTCTAGATAACACTGTTTTTGGGATTTTATTTTGATTTTTTTGTTTGGATATGTTAAGCCACCCAGAGCCATTGTAGTTGGGCATGCTAGAAATTTTTGGGGGAGAGAGATGTTTAGTACTGTTTCCTTTAGAATATGTTCTGAACCTATAATTCTATTATTGAACAGTGTATTCATTTTTAGTTTTCAGTTTTCTTTTGGATGATAAATGTGGCTACAATAGTGAACGTCTTTTGCTGAATGCAAGAAGAAATGTTGTAGAAAGCAGGGCTGGGTTTCCTCTGCTTTTGGAAGCTGAACGTATCCAACAAGGCTGTTATACTGCCCTTGACTACATTATTGGAGACACTGGTGTTGTGAAAGGAAAGCATTTCTGGGCTTTCCATGTGGAACCCTATTCATATCTTGTGAAAGTTGGAGTTGCATCTGATGCTAAGATCCAAGAATGGTTTCATAATTCTCGTGAACTAAGTAGCCCCAGGTAAGTAATCACTTTCTTTTGTTTTTATGGATTTTATTTTCTATTACGTTCTGCTATTGTAATTTAATTTAATAGCTTGGCTCTTTCCATTAGTTCCAATATATTAATTGGATATTAATACAGAAGAGAGTAATTTAGATAATGATAAAATGCAAGTTGAACACTTATCTTTACCTTTCTTATATAATTCTCTCACAATTGAGAGAGATTGTGATTGTTGATTTTTTTCTCTTCACACTGATATAGTACATGATTTTAAAAGGCAAATCTTTATTGTATGAACATTGTGAAGTCTGAAAAATTCATGGAAGACCTGGGTATTGTGGCTTGTTGACAAGTGTTTATTTTTTAGATACGAACAAGACAGTGGTCATGACAGCGGGAGTGAAGACATCTTTGCTGAGTCCTTGCAGCCTTTCACATTGGTAACCATAGGCATGAAAAAAATATTTATTCCTAAGGCATCATCTGCTTCAGCTGCTCCTAAAGATTGTGTGAACAGAGTTCTTCCCATGCCATCAAACATTGGAATCTGCCTTGATTGTGACAAAGGCAACATTGGATTCTATGATGCAGATCGGATGAAGTGTCTTTATGAACGTCCAGTGGAATGCTCTTGTAAAATGTATCCAGCTTTTGCACTGATGGGGAGCTCAGGAATTCATCTGGAAGAAACGGTTACAGCAAAATACCTGCAATATCAGGATGATGACATTTAATACCCAAGGACCCACCTTTAGCTTTGTGTCTTAATTACATCATAACTCCAAGTGCATCTGCTGCACCCCCTGCTTTTAAGTCTCTTTTTTATTTGTTTTTTAATTCATCTCTACTAAATGTCTGGTGTTCAGAAAGCTCCACCTGAAGACGTATTTGAACTGTCTTCTGCCATTTAGTGACTTTGGATACTCAGATTAGCACCCTCATTGCCTTTTGTAAATGGGAAACCTGCTAACAGTTAATTTAAAATCGTCACTTTTCTGATATTGCTGCCATTTACATTCCATTTAGAACAAATGGAAGTAGGCTCTTCTTTCTTGTAACTATAAATTAGTTCAGAAGGAGCTAATTTGGACTATCCTGAGTAGTCTGGTGTCTTAAAAACTCTTTGCTTCAAAGCAAAGTGCTTTGTAAATCCAAGCTACAAGCAAATTGTAGCATTTGGGAAATGAATAATGAATCACAGTACTGTACATGACACAGATTTGTTGTGATTCACATAACTGACTTTTAAAATGAGTAATTTTAACAGTGATTAAAAGCAGGGTTCTTATGTGTGTTTTCAGTATTTTAGGTTATCTCCTTATGCTATATTTAATATATGTTTAGATAAGTGCAATTTTTCATCAGACTGAGTTTAAAACGTCTGCATATATGACTTGTATGAAAGATGGAAGGGGATAAAATGCAGACACAATTTGGATTTTATATTTTTCTTTAAGAAAAGTTTTAGACACACATAATTCTTAAAATTAAGGTGGTTAGTGTGATTAGAATAAATGCACTGATAAGTAAGTTTGAAACACTTTCACCTTAAGGTGTCGTCATCAGCCTAAACTTATTTGCTAAAAAGCAATCTGTATAAAATTATCTAAAACTCCATATAGTCTACTTAAGTGTGTGAAAAATATTGCTATGAAATAGATGTTTGTAAAGCTCTGTACTTCAGGTCATAAGGGGATTTTGGGTTTTTTTTTTATGGAAATGTGTGTAGTACACTATACAGTTTCAAAAAAAAAAATCAACTATGCAATAGTATCCCAAGAACTGGTAAGACTAGTTACTCTGAATCAATAATAATAACCCAAAGCATTAATTGAAGCTTTTTATTTATGATGTGATAATTATTTATTGTACAGTGAAGTGATATTCTGCCCAGTATCGGCTTAATTAATATCAATTTAATCCACCCAATGGACTTGAACATTTCTTCTGCCTTTACGCACACTACTGTTTGAATTAAAAATAGTAATTTGTGTTGGGAAATAGTAGAATTTTCAGGGCCTCCTGAATGCAAAAAAAATGGTGCTTTTCTTTAATTTAAGGGACCAGGGAAACATCTAGTCATGTGATAATAATTTGAATTTCAACAAAAACAGGAAAAAATAAACAATTTCTATTTTCTGCACTTTACATATAGACTAAGCTAAACCTTATGTGGATTACTCACAATGTAGCTGCTACAACTAACAAGTTGGTAACCACTGTATTAATTGGTGAACTCTAGGCAAAGGTACATCATGTAGATTTGTTTTTTACAAAACAATTTTTGAAGCTTTAATGCAACCCATAAAGCCTTGTTTTGAAGATATTGTGAAGTGGAAATGCAACATTTCTGAAGATTTTCTTTCAGTTCTTTTTTCTAATAAAAATAAATTAAATGGCTGTTTCTTATATTTCCACCTGATCAATGAGTTACTGATATGGGAAAATTGATGTGATGGAAGACAAAAATTCAGTTCAAAACCATAGTCATATAAAATTAAAGTTTTAGCAGTATTTAAATTAGGCTTAGCTTTGCACTGGTATATAGTAAAATTATTTTTTTATTCATTACAGCTTTATAACTGTATATATATCCTTGCAATATATGATTAAATATTCACATTGCATGCTGCTAGTTTACCACCCATAATTTGTATCCAATTTTATTTTGCAGTTAATGGTGACATCAAGGACTTGCAGCTACTAGTAAAGACTTTCTAAAGAATTTTGGGATTAATTTGACCGAAATTCTAGTTGCCAGTCTTTGGCAATGCAATACAGTAAGGTCTTCTGTGTATGTATAGTACCGATTGCAAATGATTAAGTAGGTCAGGATATTGAGGAATTTGTTTAGCTAATTTAGTTATATCCTATCTGCCCCTGATTCTTAATCTCTCCTTAAATACATTTAAGCCCTTTCACCATTATATAGTTGAGAGTGACTGAGAATTCAGGGTAGCTTTTGTCATGTATCTTAAGAGTCTTTTCTATTTCAGTGCTGCTGTGAATGGACTTGATGGTGGTGTCCTTCATGACCTACCTACCCCCCAATTTAGGAGATGCCTACTATAATATCAGGGCCACGGTGCCTGAGTATTTAAGGTTGGCAGCCCGAATTCAAAACCCTAACCCTATGTAATGGTATGAGCTCCCGTTATTTGTTCCAGCTCCTGTCAACCTAGCAATTCTCAAAAGCATGTAAAAATGCAAGTAGATAAATAGGTACCATTTTGGTGGGAAGGTAACAGTGTTCCATGCACCTTGATGTATAGTCATGCTGGCCACATGACCACGGAAATGTCTTTGGACAATGCTGAGATAACTAACCTCTAAAGTTGGCCATGACTGGCAGGGGAAACTTTTATCTTTTTTACTATAATATCCTTTGGGCACTTGTATTCTTCCTGTTACTAGAATAATAAATCTAACTTTTATTATTATTAACTTTATCAAACCCCTTGTCTTTCACTCCAGTTGGATTTCAGTTATCATGGCTGTGCTGTCTTGAGATTTTGGGGATTCAAGTCCAATACTGTATGCTAGATTGATTAAGAACCTTTTCTTAACCTATGATGCTTCTAATTTCAAAGGTACAGATTGGTTCATTGTTGAATAGCAATATTATTTTGATAACCTTAATGCCAAAAATTGCTTTTCTTAAAGAAATGACACATTAAAAGAAGTATATTATCTATGCTAATATTTTGAGTTAGCATTAATGAAAAGCATGTCATTATAAGACTAAATAATAATCAAACTAATGCTCAAATTTGCTAAACAGAAAAGGCTGGAAAGTCCTATACTGTACAGTATATGTAACACCTACCACTTAACTACATTCATTACAGGAAGTAGAATTGGCAAAACTATTTAGGCAAAGTGCTTTAAAGTTGGAATGTTCTCACAAGTTTTGACAACAGTAAATAAACAGGATAAATGAAAGGTTAAAAGCAGAAGGAGAAAATATTTGTTGGGTGGGGAATATAGGCAATCGCTGATTTAAGAATGAATTCCATTCCATAACACTGTCTTTAACCCAAATTTGTATTTTAAGTCAGAACTTATACTTGCAAATGTATTGCCTGTTACTAAAAATGGTGGATGACATTGTCTTTTATCCAGCCAATGAAGTGCTGAAGCTGGGCAGTGCTTTGAGGTACTGCTGAAAGCCACTGACAACAGGCTTAAAAACAGAGTTTCAGCATTCCTGAAAGCATCTCACAGCTTCAGTGCTTTGGTGGCTCAAGGAAGAAGAATGCTGTTCGCCATTTTTAGTAATGAGCAATCCATTCATTTAGGCTGGATGTTCTTAACCTGGGGATTGCCTGTAAAAAAAAAAGGTAGGAATTGTTGGGCTAAATGAATCCCTCCAAGATCAGAGGTAAAAGGTAAAGGTTTCCCCTGCCAATCATGGCTGACTCTACGAGGTGGTGCTCAGCTCCATTTTATAGCTGAAGAGTCTGAAGACGCTTCTGTGGTCATAGCACATCTGTCTATAGATCAAAAGCCCTTTAATGTCTTTAATGCCAGAGTAGCCTGGATATGCATGGAAGATACAATGTTTCTTCACTGTCTCCCTCCCCTTTTTTTTCCTTGTTCTGAATAAGGAGAGGGATTATAGTGATCTGTTCCATTACTAATGTTGAATAAGGATATTTATTTGAAGCTTCCCTGCAGTAAATTCAAATTGATGTCCAAGCTGAAACCATTTAATAAGGTAGCTATAAATAATGTGAATGCTTAGGCCTGATCTGTTAATTTGAATTTTCCTTATTGTCTTCATAAAACGACTAAAACAACAATTGACTTTGCTGAATTATTGTGATGAACTATATTAATATAAAACAATCCTAAGTAAAAATACAGTATAGGTATTCCATGCTGAAACCTTTCTAATCTCACGTGGATGAGTTTCACAAAGCACAATACAGTGCTTGTTAACTAATTCTACTTTTGCATATGTAGTTGATGAATGGATAACTGCAGCAGCTATAATCCAGGTGTCATTCCAAACACCTTGCATAGTGCAGTTCCTAAGGATACATTAGTTGCCACTTCAATCCTCAGGCAAAGGAAACATGCTTCAAAGAGTTATGGATATTATGCAACAGTTATCACTCTGCTAAAGGAATGCTACTTTTCTCTAAGAGATTCCTCCTGTAGTCTCTTCTCCTAGATCTGCTCTTTGGAATAGCAGGAAAGATGGAACTAGGACAGGTGGGGATAAGAAAGCCTGTTATTGTGGACATCTCTGCTAAATCCAAGTCCAGTCTGTGAAGAGAACAGTTGGATATAGCCTTCAATCTCTAAGAAAATTTCTGAAAATCTTAAAAACATGGAAGCTTTTTCCTAGGAATAGGAGGAAGGAGTTAAGAGAGGCAAGAAATACAAGTATTCAACTTTTTTTTTACAGTTTCATCTAATTAAAATGTGTCATTTATTCAGCGTACACTGTACACCTGTACTTGTTGGCATAGTCTGACATCTGCAGAGCATTTTTTAAAATTAGTATCACACATTTACTTTCTACCTTTTCTCTGGGAGTATAAGGCAGCATGCAGGCTGTGGGAGGGAACCTCTCTATTCCCATAATGGGTTGTGTTGAGAGAGAGCAGCTTGCAGTCACCCACTGAATTCTACCACTCCACTGCTCTTGCTCTTCCAAGAGTCCTGCATAAACCAACAGTCTGGGCTTATTCAGAAAAGCCACTGTGATGGAATTTTTACCAAAGTAAGTATGTACCTGAGCGCGGTCATAAAAGTACAAAAATAGAGCTTTGCATAAACAAACTGTAAATATAGTCCTGGCCAATATTAGATGCTGTTTCTGGACTAAAACAAGTATTTTAATTTTACAATCTGGAGTGGAAAGAAAATTTCAACAGATTGTGTGATACATACAGGCAGGGATTTCTTATATAAATAAGTGATGCATTCCAAGTACTAGAATGTGACTATTTTTAAATTATTAAACTCTTCAGAATTAAATTACTATCTTATAAATTCATTGTCTTACTTAAAAATCATATACATTTTGAAAGAGTAGAATGCTTTACATTTAATCAATTTTAAGACATATCTAATTGGGGTTTTCTAATATCTAATAGGGGTTTTCTCTCTTATGTCTTCATTTTTTTTTGATAAATTGAAAATATCCACTTCCTTTTTTTGTTTTTTTCCTTTCTTTCCTAAGGTTCCATTTAATTTTTGTCCTACTCAGAAATAAATTTTGCTAACCTTACCAAACTTTTTTAATCTGTTCAAGTCAGAGAAGCAGAGTCAGGATGGATTGTATACCACCCAGAGTCACTTTTTGTGAGATGGCTGGTGATATAAATTGGTTAAATAAAATGAATGCCAAAGCATCTTGTTTTGATTGGATACAGTATAGGTCCATTGTACTGGGATCACTGGACAAATGCCTGGAAAACTATAGCTTGCTTGAAAGAGATGGTGTGACATGCAAACAGAGATACCTGGCTTAACTTTGACTTACCAGGAACAACTAGAGTAGTGTTGTCTTAAGAATAGCCTGTAACTAATCACCTAGAAAACTGCTTCAAATAGACAATGCCAGTTATGGCATGTGTGAAGGTTACTATTTCCAGTAATAGCCAATGACATCAAATCTGGGAAGCCTGTCTTAGACTAAGAAATGAAGGCATTGCTTATTGTAAGAGAAATGAATTCAGCAGGAATACTTGCCAAGAAATATATTCCTGAATGTGAACAGAGTGCTGAAAGCAGTATTTAAGTAACAGAATACATATAATCTTCACAATATAAGTTGGCTTGGATGTAAAGTATGAGCTCAGCCCAGCTCTCACTGAATCTTAACAACTGTAAATATTGATTTAACTAACAATAGGGCAGATGAGTAAACAAATTCAACAAAGCCTGAGGAGATCCTTCCCCAAAACTGTATCTTGCCATTTATCCTAGTAATAAATTAGGCTTATGAATTCAAAAAGATGATACAATCTGCAATATATCATTATTATTATGTTTAGCAAATGCCCTTAGAACCAGAGTCAACACTCTGATCTCTCTTTTATACTTTAATTTCCACCTCCAAATATCTTCTATGTAGCTCACTCTGAAGGTTGACTTGCTGATGCTGGTCTTCAATTTTGCCAGCAGATGGTGACAGTTGACTATTAACTGGGCAACATCGGACAAAAAAAATTTATTTTAATTCCCCAACCTTCTCTTCTGACTAGTAGAATTTGCTTCTTTCTCTCTCTCTCTTTATTGCATCACAGAATTAGAAATAAAGCAGGTCACTAAATCCTGTGGGACAAGTCACATAAAACCTGAATATCTAATGTTAGGTTAAAAAGCAATATTCTATGAAATCTATGTTAAAAACCACCTGAGGAAGATCAGTTGTCACTAGCAAATTATTTTCAAAAGATTTTATGGAACTATATCTTTTGGCCTGAAGTCTTCATACTTTATAAGAGCTATTGGGCAATTTAAATTTCTCTATGATGGAAAGATTAAAAAGCACTTCCTGCACAGAATGACCAAAATAAGCAATATGCAATCTTTACCACAGCCAAGAATTCACTGAAAAAATTATACAGTTTATGCTCTTGTTTGATTATTAGTTCATGCATATCTTCTGCCCTGCCATTGGAATGCCTATCAGATGAACCCCAAGAGGAATGGGTTATCCCATTGTCATTAAACTTTGCTTCCCAGTTATCTCAATGGACTCTGTACTGAATGCTTTAAATTGTATGTTTTAATTGTATTTATTTATATCATGCCTTTATTGTTTTCCCAAATAACTCAAGGTGGTGAACCTATATAATACTCCTTTCTCCTCTTGTTTTCCCCACAACAACAACTTTGTGAGGTGGGTTGGGCTGAGTGAGAGTAACTGGCCCAAGGTTATCCAGCTTGGCTCTTAGCTTTCACACCTAAGGAGGAACTAGAACTCAGTCTCCTGGTTTAAGCCTGGTGCCTTAAACACTAGATCAAAGTAAAGTCTTTAATAAACAAACTGACCAGCAGAGTCAGTGTCAGTCCCGTTAGATGGACCAGACCAGGAAATAAATTTCACAAAAAGGGGGAAACTACTTTTACTAAGGTTGGCTACAATAACAGAATTTTGCAAACCCGTTTGTGCTCTGCCTCCTCCTCCTCCTTATACTTCAATGACATAGGGAGGCATCTGCTTGAACTGCTTCTGAACGACTGTTTCTGGATGTAAAAAATGCTCCAGCCCCTTTTGCCTAGGGTGAGTCCCGTTTGCCTAGAGCCTGTATTTTTCCACCAAGGTCATCTTCCTTTCTCTCCACAGTCAGCAAAGACACACAAGGGGGCATTTGTAATCATGTATATTATTTCTCTCTCAATTAAAGCTTCCTTAAACTGTATATGGATCAAATCCTTTATCATAATCTTTGGAAAGGAGCCAAGTTAAACAGTTTAGAGATAAGAAATAAAAAGATAAAAAGCGTATTAACACTAGGAGTGTGACTAATTTACTGAAGGGTCCTGAAACTGCATATACTATCTGTGCAAGTTATTTTCACGTGTAGAACAGGTTATCTTTAATCATGAAAAAAAGAAACAACAGAAAACCAAAGCACATTATCTCCATTTAAATGCAAGCAAATTTCAAAGCATCTTTTAAAGGAAATTGAAATTGCTAGAAACCATCCATCAGAAAAGAGGCAATTTCTCCTATGTGAATGTGGAAACATAGGTTAAAGAAAAGCATAGTCCTTAAAATGGATTTGTGGAAAACTGGGCATTTTGGAAAAAGGGGAGTTTAGCTAAGGAACTATTGCAAAGTCATATTGGGAACAAAAGAGGTTGGGCTGGGAAGAGGCAGTTCTGGTTCAAGGTAGCAAAAGTCATATCCCCACAAAATTAACTCTCTTGCTCTCTTATTGTTCTGCACTGGTAATTTTCCATTTCTGGACCAAACCCCTCAAACTTTAGACCTGGACTTCACTGCTGAGCTCTGTATTATAATTTCTTTACAAAAATTCCAGAGAGATATGCTTTCTCTTCCCTGCCTCTTTTAGTTTTCTCTCCATTCAAATAGAGAATTTCACTTAAAGTTGAAATTTAGCTCTATATTTTATATCTTTCTCACTTGCTCCTAATCACAACATGAACATGTTCTAATCACTTTTTTTGGCTATCGTGTCCACATAATATAATATAATAATAATAGCAAATGAACAGGTTCACCTTTGATTTAAAATGAGTTTATACTGTTATAAGTGCATTGTTACAAATCACATTGTTTATGGTTTCCTCTTAAGAAGGAATGTAATTGCCCTCCCCAATGTGATTATTCTACTATTCCTAAAGTTGTTCTGACATGTCAGATCTCAGCTGCTGCAAGGTTTTTATTTGTGTGGATACAATGCTAGCTATAGTTCCTGTGGAACAGCAGTTCTTGATGCATATACACAATTCTTGCCTTCAGAATGCCCTTGAAAAAGAGCTCTATAATATAATGCAATCTCTCTACAGCTTTTTCCAAAGTAGGTGGAGATTACTGCTGATCATGATTAGCTCTCTTTGTGCCATGTTGAAATCAACACAATCTGCTCCATTAACTCTGTAAGAACTCTGATTGAGTCTCCTTTTCAGCTTGAGGAACAAAGCAAAACAATTGACATACAAATAAAAAAAAGTTATTCATGGAGCTATACTGATGTTGATCAGTAAAACATGGGTGCATAAGTTCATTTATGTGTATTGTATGAAAGAAAAATTCAAACGTAGCATTCATTGTTGCTCTAAGATTGAAGATCTCTTTGGCATTTCTATAGCTCCCATTTGTTCCTGTCTTCGTTCATAACATTATTGTGCTTCTAGAATCTAATGTTATTGAGTGGACTTTTAACAAAAAAGAAGCAAACTTTCCTTTGGTGAAACATGCACGAAGACATGAATTCTTCCCTTGCCCAATATATGTCATATCAAATGTAAAATAGCTTTAAACTTATTTATTTATTAAATTTGTGTGCCGCCAAAATCTGAAGACTCTCAGTGGCTAACAACAAAAAACCAATACATTAAAAACACTTAAAATAAAATAAACCCATTAAAACAAAATAAAAAAACCCGGCAGACAAGCGAGGTGGGCTAAAAGGTTTTCATAAATAAAAAGGGGGGTGAGGATGGCTAAGAATCCAACAGTCACCTCCACGATGAGAATGAACCTCCCCTGGAGCCCCAGGCCATCTCGCAGAGCCAGGTCTGAAGGCCCTTCCGGAAGGCCATCAGGGAGGGGCAGCCCTCAGGTCGAGCCCTCCATAGGGCAGGAGCCACAGCAGAGAAGGGTCTTCCTCTAGACCCCGCCAGCCGAAATTCCTTGACCAATGGGAACTGGAGAAGGACTCCTCTGCTGATTCTGGTGGGTCGGGAACTCCCCATCGGGGTGACACAGTTCCTCAGATAGCCTGGT
>JANHZU010002798.1:287162-299552 GCA_032468055.1 Acrochordus granulatus | reverse complement strand
ATGGAGTAAAGCACGAGGTAAGAGTCAGCAGAACTCTTGCGCAGAGTTGCCTGAACGGGAAATACAGAGTGCGCTTATTGATGATGTGCAAGGTTTGGCATGAAGTTTCCTTGTCTCATGGGTAGCGGCTCATCTCACGGAATATCTTTTGATTAAATTTTTCCTCATCCTGCGAGTTTCTCATCCTGCGAGTTACTCGTCTTGTGAAGTACCACTGTATCTAATATTTTTTAGCAATGGTCTTATTATACTCCATTAACCAATATTCTTTTTGGATTTGGAGTTGAAGTTTTGGTGTGATTTTCAGTAGCCTCAAGAAGGGCTTGTATTCTTATCTGCCTAGCTACTGAATATATCTTATGCCTACAAAAAAATGATAAACTGCCTTGCCTATGGTTGATATAAAAGCAGGAGAGAAATTGCCCAATAAACTCAATTCCCATTTTGAACATACTCAGCCTTAAAAAATTAAATTTATGACTGTTTGTAGTCAATAAACTGCCCCTGTTAAAGGACAAAGATGTTCCTCTTGTAGATGTCACACATGACATTGTGTACACTGTGCATAAATACTTTTATCAGAAACAGGCCAGTTCAGGCACTTTTTCAGAGCTAAATAGGAATTGAGAGACAGGAGTGAGATCTCTGATCTGGCTTTGTGCTCAACTGGTCAATATTTTAGCTCTAATTTGACTAGCTTCTTTTCTTTCTTAGACATAAATGTTGCATAACATAACTAGAAGCTGGAAAACTTTTTAAAGTAGGTGGAATGTGAAAGCACAGAATCCAAGTTCATCTCTCACTGCCACCAACATGAATGGCTGGAGATGGGGAATTGCCTGCTATACTTGCCTTTGCTGCAGCAAGGATGGGTTGAAGCAGCTAGCATCTCCTTGTCTCAGTTTTAGTGGAAGAACAGAGAAAGCTAGTTTGGTATTGCCTGTTTGGAGGCAGAGGGATCCTCTCTTCAATTTCTATAATGTCCATGCTTATTAAGTTAATTAGTTATTTAACTCAGTTGAGATCCTTTGGTTACAAATAGGCCACATATCTAATTTATTATCTTTACATTTCAGTAAAAGGGCTGGGAATGCAATAAATGGCCAGTCATGCAAACTCAATTCTCCTTGTGTGCTATTAGAACAAATGAGTATAGGAGCATAAAACTTTAACTACAGGATTTCATTATGACTGCAAAATTAAGAATGATGATGGTGATATTGGTGATCTTGAATCAGTCCACTGCAGAAAGAAGGCTGCTTTACTGAATGTTGTAGATTTTTATTCTCAAGACAAAGTCTGTGTGAGAGAGAAACTAACTGGACCAAATGATCAGAACTGAGAAAGCCTTTTGGATAAAAGGTGAAACGTCTTCTACTTGAAAAATCCAATCCAGATGCCTGTTTTTAAACTTTTGTTGCGATAACTGGACCAAATCACTCAGAAAACTTCTATGCCCAAAGTTCTAACCCTAGAACCTGAGTCATCCTGCTCCTAAACTAGCGCTTTAATTACTACACCATAGTGATTCTCAATCATTTCAAGTTATTTAAATTGCTTTAAAATTCAGGGGTAGAAATTGATTCAGCTTATAAGTCATATGAGGCAGCTACAATGTGATCCAATGTTCAATGAAATACGAGTCAGAATAGACATCTCATCCCAATGCTAGAATGTACACAGATGGCATCTTCATTAGATATACTTTCATAACCATATTTATTCAATGTTTGCAGTTTCCAGTCCAGAATGTATGTCCAGAAAACAGATCATATGCATGTATCTATTTAGCTAGGTAGGTATATATGTTTCTAATGGTGTTGATATTATAGAAACTCATTAGCACCTTCTGTTGTTGTTGTTCAGTCACACAGTCATGTTTGACTCTTCATAACCCCATGGACTGTATGTAGCACACCAGGCCTCCCTGTCCTACACTGCTTCCTGGAGTCTACCCAAACCCACACCAATTGTACAATGTTATCAAACTATCCTCTGCTGTCCCCTTCTCCTTTTGCCTTCAGTCTTTCCCAGCATCACAGTCTTTACTAATGAGTCCTGTCTTTGTATTATCTGACCAAAGCATTTGAGCTTCCGCTTCAAAATCTGTCCCTCAAATGAGCAGTCAGGGTTGATTTCCTGTAGGATTAACAAGTCTGATCTCCTTGCAGTTCAAGGGACTCTCAAGAGTCTCTTCTCCAGCATCACAATACAAAGCACCAATTCTTCAGCATCCAGCCTTCCTTATGAGCAAATTCTCACAGCTATAAATTACTACTGGGGAAACCATAGCTTTGACTATATGGACCTTTGTCAGCAAGGTAATGTCCCTGCTTTTTAATATGCTATCTAAATTTGCCATAGCAAGTTTGCAGGGAGCAAGCATCTTTTAATTTCATGGCTCAAGTCATCATCTGCAGTGATCTTGGAGCCAAGAAAGTAAAATCTGTCACTGCTTCCATTTCTTCCCCTTCTATTTGCCAGGAAGTGATGAAGACCATTGCCATGATCTTATTTTTTTTAATGTTGAGTTTCAAGCCAGTTTTTGCACTCTCCTCTTTCACCCTCATCAAGGGGCTCTCTAGTTCCTCTTTACTTTCTGCCATTAGAGTGACATCATCTGCATATCCTTCGGAGGGAAAAATTGCTGGTCGGCAAATCGACGGAGGAGCGACTTGGCACGACAGAACATCAAGAGTCAGCACGAAAAACTCACCCGTCCTGGGGGCGGAGCAGGAGTTCCAGGAGGACGCCCTGGAAATGAACACTGCCAGCCAGCCAAGGGGGGCGGGGTAAAATAAAAAGAAAAAAATTATAATCACTAACCCATGTAAACCGCCAAGAGTCTTTGGAAATTGGCAGCATGAAAATATGATAAATAAATAAATAAATATCTGAGGTTGTTGATATTTCTCCTAGCAATCTTAATTCCAGCTGGTGATTCATCCAGCCTGGCATTTTGCATGATGTACTCTGCATATAAGTTAAATAAGCAAAAATACAGCCTTTCTGTATTCCTTTCCCAATTTGGAACCAATCCGTTGTTCCACATCCAGTTCTGACTGTTGCTTCTTGACTAGCAAACAAGTTTCTTAGGAGACGGGTAAGGTGGTCTGATACTCTCATCTCTTTAAGAATTTGCCATTGTAAATTTGCTGGCATATTGAGTGCAGCACTTTAATAGCATAATCTTTTAGGATTTTAAATAGTTTAGCATTAAAATGATGGAATAAAGGGAAAATACTACCATTTTGAAGTACATCATTGATTTAGAAAGAAACGTACACTGTACTAGTAACATTATTTTTAGTAACTAATTCATTGATTTTATTGAATTATCACTAACAAGGAAGTAATCTTTCTTATTTGTGTACATTTCAACAAGTAAGGTGATTCATACTGAAGAAATAGAGAAGAAGATATGCATTTAATTTCCCCCCCTCTCATTTAGTCATAGCTGGAAGGCATTTCTGTTTCTTAATTTGGAAAAGTGATAGCAGGGGTGTGTGCGTGCGTGAATCACCTTTATGTTATCCCTGTCCTTGAAGGGGATGCTAAGGGAAACTTATTGCAAAGTGAAATTCAGCAAAAAATCAAAGTCTTTGAGAAAACACAAAATTGATAAATTAATAATGATAATATCCCAAAGATTGGTCACCTGTATTCATGAGCGTTATGGTCCATACAACTTGTAAATGGCTTCTGTGGGGTTATAACATTTTTTTAAAAAAATCTAAAATATGGCCAGATCATCACATGAGTTTAAGTATTCTCATTTAAGATCACATGAGATTTTAATAATTCTAATTATTATTGTCCACGAGATCACAAAAAAACCCAAAGGTAAAATTACTGACTTTGTCATGTCTTAAGAAAGTATTTAAAGCCCTGATACATTTGTGATCCAGGCATTTGTTGAATTCCTTCATTCTCTATACAATTATCTCTTCATAAAAATTGTCACTGAGGGTTTTTTTCTTCTTTTCTCTTCTGGTGCTATTATACCATCTGATGTGAAAAATACAAGCCCATTCAATCGTGGTTCCTCATTAAGCACTTCACTAGCATGAAATGCATTCCCCAAGATGACCCAGCTGAAACCTTGCCAGACAAAAATATGACATCCATCTCCAGGTTTGTGTAAATTGAATATTAGCATTTTTAACTTTAGTTTGATTTTATTATTGTATAGCTCATTACTATTATTATTTATTTTTCTTAGGATCAGAATATTGTTTTACTTTACTGTTTTATTTTTCTTGTGCTTAATTCCTCTCTGTATGATTCAGTTTCTTCTCAATATATATTTTCATTTTTGTTTTTTCATAAGAAGGCACCAATAACTGCTTTACTTTCTGACACCGGGAACTGCAAAAGTCAAGAAGAAACAAATAATAGTTTTTTGGTTTTTTTGTGCAAGGTAAGTTTTTCATTTGAAAAATAATATTTTAAAATATTTTAAAATCTTATAAAAACCTAGTAGATAGTTTTTATAGGATTTTAATTACTTTTTACAATTAAACATTTTAGCATATTTATTATGTATTTTTTTCACTCATTTAAATGCTTTATAGTTCAAAAGTAAACTGTACATTCATTGCCAAGATATGAAAAGATACAATCTTTAACCTTTTAAACCTAATTTTAATTGAAGTAGTAATACTCATTAAGAAATAGAGTTTACAGCATTTCTGTTTATTTTCAGAAATAAGGAAACATTATAAAAACAAAACATAAAGAACGTTAAGTGATCAATTTAGGAGAAAAATTTTAGTTGGACTCATTATCACTACAAATCCCAGACATATGCAACATTTTTACAGGAAAATGTTTATTTGGCAGGAAAAGAATTTTCAGTGGTGTGAAATGTTAACCCAAACATCCCAAATTTTATGTTTTTTTACACCTAGTAACATTCCTAATCAACTGATTTTCTACTATTTTAAAGGTTGCTCAGTCATTTCAGTCAATAATGATACATTTAGTGAATTTGATACAACAGTATTATCTAGGGAATCATACATAGCTGGAATTGTAGACTGGACTCAAACAAATTAATAGCCCTGGATAGGATGAAGGAAAATTAATGACTATGAATCATGCCTTTCATTCATGCAGTGATGTTCACAGACACTACCTACCAAGGAAAATAGGTGGGCGTGGAGTTTCACAAGTACACCAGAGAGATGAAGAAGAAAAAAAGGAATTTGAAGAATACCTGAAGGACAGCCAAGAAGATGCACTAAAGCTAATATACCAAGAAGGTTTACTAAGTACTGAGATAAAATTGACCTCCAAGAAAGAGCAAATGAAGAATAGAAAAGAATCACGGCAAGGCAAAGCATTACATGGCCTATACATTAAAAAAAATAGAAGGCAAAGCAGATACTAAAAAGACTTGGCAATGGCTAAGAGCAGGAAAATTGAAGAGACAAAGGGGCTAATTCTAGCTGCATAAGACCAAGTGTTAAGAACAAAAGCATATAGACAGCAACTGCTGCTGCAGCAAAGAAACCAAACAAACACTGGACCACTTATTTAGCTGCTGCAAAATCTCACAGACTGACTACAAGCAAGGGCACGACAAAGTAGCAACAATGGTGCACTGGAAGATCTGCAGGATATACTATTTGCCTACAAGCAAGAAATTGGTGGGATGATAAAATAGACAAAATAAGTAAAAATGAAGAAACTAAATTTCTCTGGAACTTAAGAATTCAAACAGGTAGGGACCTGCCACATAACATCCCAGACTTAACAATTGTCAGTAAGAAAGACAAAAAAAATCTGGATAGTGCCTGCAGACAGCAGGATAGAAGAGAAAAAACTGGAGAAGATAAAATACAAAGATCTGCAAATAGAAATAGAATGACTGTGACAAAATAAAGCAAAGGTAGTCCTAATAATAATAGGTATCTTGGGGGAAATCCCAAAACAACCAGAGCACCACTTGAACTCCACTGGAATGACAACATCACCATTAATCAATTGCAAAAAGCAATGCTACGCGAAAGGGCTTACATCCCATGATGATACCTGCAACATCATCAAAGAACAACATCTGCCTATCTCAGGTCTTTGGGAAGGACTTGATAGGTGGACAAAAATGCCAAATCCAGTCTAAACATCTGGCTGACTGTATAACAAACCATAGTAATTTATAGCATATCTTTCAACAAGACCCATAACAACAATAACCAAAAAAGAAAACCCCAAGTCAAAGCCAATTAAAACATCAGTTTATCCAAGACATCTAAGCAGCATGAGTCAGTCTGGATTTCATCCAATTAATCAATTAATCCATTCATCCAACAAAATTACAGAAATCAATTAATTTGCAATATTTTTTATTAATTGCACATATTTATAACTTACCAGAATTATTAATATATAACAATAATTCAATAAAATAGTTTATTAAAAATCTCATAAACAATAATATGTACAAGTTGGGGTGTTATTTGCTTTGCTGAGGACTAGATCTGGAGCATTGCCTAGAGCATGGTCAGTTCTTCCACATAATTCCAAACTATGTTTTTAAACCCTTCTTATATATGCAGATAATTATTGTGATCCAGCAAGTAACATGGAATTACAGGCTCTGAAAAGCCTTTATTGATGAAAACTCTGAGAGGAGGAAAGTACTATAAAAAGTGTCAATTAGATTGCATGAGTCGTCTGAAGAGTACATACAAAAAAAAAAGAGAAAAAAATTTAGATTGTACCACAATACCCTAAAAATGAAAAACAAAAGTTGACATAGTGGTCTTTCTCTTTTAGGAGTTAACAAAGGTACCTCTCGTGCTGAGCAATATGGGGAAATTGGGGAAGGTATAAGGCATGGCAAATAGCTGAACCCGGCTCAAGGGGGAAAGGATCAAAAAGGGAGCACCTGATTCTTAGCTGTTTATTGTATTCTAGGCATGAAATGGTCAGGGCCTGATTCAGAAGCTTCACTGTTTCCTCTTGTAGAAAGGTACATTTTCAGTAAATGTTAGGTAAACAAAATTACAGATATTAAGTGCTGCTGTTATGAAGGGTTGCAAATCCTCCAGAAGCTCCAAGTCCCTAAAACTGAGTTTGGGGTTCTTAAATAATCTTGGAGATTGATGAGTGGATCAGAAAAGGGAGGGAAGGATGGTTGGGATAAAAACTCAAGATCTTGTTTTGTCCATGCTATGTTGAAGATTATTTCCCTACTACAGTGTCTTCATCCAATCATTGTGCCAAAATTATAATGCCCATAATGAGATGAAACTTTACTCCATTTGAACAATGGTTGGGTAATGTTATGAAGATCCTTTATGTCATTAGTGGGTAAATAACCTAACATAGTTTATTGTCTTCTTTGCCAAGACATCAAATACACAGTTCAGTATGGTTTCCCTACCACTGTCATTAAGTCCTTCATAGATCTGGTGTACCTTAACATCAGTAAAAATATTATAGTGAAAAAACCAGAAAGAGATCTTTCAGATTAAATGACTGATAGGAAAGGGAAAGAAACACAGCACTATTGTTGAGACAATTAGACCCACTTGGTCACACTTTACTGGAAGGAGTTCTGCGCATAGCAGAATCTGTCCTTTTCACAGTCATTGAAAAAGACAAATTGTCATTTTGGGCAATCATTTGTTTTCTGTTGTTTGTTGATTGCTCTCCCCCATTAATTAATACAACTTTTTCAGATAAAATCTGGAAACATTGGGATTTAAGATATCTATCTTGGAAGCAATCATTTAAAAATAATGTCACAATATAGTGGATATTCTAAAAACTTACAAAGCTGTCTCTGTCTTTGATGGCATATACCCCACATATTAAGGAGCTCATTATAATGAGAATTTTGTACAGTTCTCAGAATATAGTTAATCAATCTGAATTATTAAAACAGAAAATGGTGAAACATTTATTGTTTTTACTCCAGGAATGTTGTTTATGTTGATCTGTGTACAAAAACCTCAGGAGAGATAGAGAATTTATTTGGAAAATCTATATACCAAGTGTTATTAATTTTACTGCATTCCATAAAATCTAGATTATCTCAACAGGGTTTTGATTAAAGTTCAGATTCTAAAGTTACAATGTATTTATTGTTTGCACAGTGTTCTACATGTGGCAAATGGTAGAATTTGTACCTTAAGACATCTGCATGCTGATATGCTGCCACTTTTCCTATTCTAAAAATTTTACAGAAAAGAGTGGTTTTGCATTTCAACAGGAAAGTAGACTGCTTATCTTTTTCAGCATGTAGTTTGTAAGATTGTGAAAATCTTAATAAAATTATGTTAATTCCTTTTCTCAAATCAATGAAAAATTCTAACAAGGCATTGCTGTTTTGTCCCTTGTTAGTTATAATTGCTGCATATACTTGGGGCAGCAATGCACAATTGAAGGGCATTTCTATACTGCGCCTCTAGGTTGCTGCACCTCTAGGTTGCTGATGTAAACTGGACTCAAAGTAGGCATTAGATTGGAGAAATATTCAAAATGAATCTCCTCCTACCAGGGTTCTTAGAATCCTATAAAGGTTCTGAGCATGACCAGCACAACTAACTCTTTTTCTCTCTCTTTTAGATTGCTTTTGATCTGAAGGCTCTGCTCTGAGAAAGGAAAGAGAAATAATTGGAGTTCATTCACCCCCCAGAACATAAGGAAACAATTTAATCTTTAAAGCAAGAGGTCATAAAACTTGAAGAATAATGTTATGGAAGGAAAAACGTCACTATTAAATTTCAGTAGAAATTAAATCAATGAGAAAAGTGGTAATTCAACTGAAGAAAAAGCAAAATAAATATCGGCAACAGAAGAATAAAAGTACTGTAGGGAAAAGTAGGAAATAATAAAATAAAAATAAAGTGACATGTAGGTAAGAACAAAATTAATAATAAAATAAACCAGCAAAATAAATTTAAAAAATTGCCAAAGATCACAGAAGAGAGCTGAAAATGGATTTTCAGGAAAAAAAAGAAAATTGAGGATTGTAAAGGGAAGATTTGCTTGGCAGGGAGCAGAACTTTGGTATAGGAGGAAAGCATAAATTTATAATGAACAAAAATGAAACAGTGGAATTTCTATGAATAATTTCTGATGAAGGGAAGGAAATAACATTAGAAACAATCAAGGCTGAGGAGAAGTGAAGTGAAGAAAGCAAAAGAAAATAGGGCTAAGTTAAGTGACAAACAAGGATAGGACAAAGACTTCTGAGGTTACATGAATAGGAATGAAATTATTTCAGGGGTCCTTATCAATGTTGGATTGCAACCCTCAATCTCAGAACACATTGCCTGACAATAAAAATAATTATAGGGCATATCCATACAGCTGGTTTAACATGCTCTCTGCCTGTATAAAATGGTGCTAGAATATTTTACTTTCCATTTTGCGTTGGCAATGAAACTTCCAAGTGGTGCTGCCCCAACAAATTGGATATAGTGGAACCTTGGATTATGAATAATGTGGTTAACGTGTGTTCCGTAAGACTAGCAAAAAATGTTAATAAAATTTAATTCAGTTAACGAGTGAAAACTTGCAAGATGAGTACTGTGCAATGAGCTCATGCGAGAAATCTCACAACTGAGCTGACGGTTCTTCTCTCTCGCTGCATAAAAAGTGTAAATTAAGTGACAGTTGTTCAAGAGAAAGAACTCCTGAGTTTCAAGTTGTAGATTCTCCTTCCAAGCAATAACCCTCCCCCTCCTCTCCTCCCTCTCGTCTCTCTCACGCCAACCAGGACTCTTTTCAAAGTGTAGGAAGATTGACCCTCTGTCTTCCCTATCACTCACACACACACAGCTTTTGCTTTGGTATAAGGGTGTTTTGGATTAAGAGCATTCTTCTGGAATGAATCATGCTCACAATCCAAGGTTCCACTGTATAGGACAAGTTAAGGATGTGATTGGTGGGTTCCCCTGGATTTGTCTCCTCTATCCTCTAGCAGCAGGAAAAGCATCCACCCAAATTCTGATCTTGGGGGTGGGTGGAGTTTTTCCACTCCTTCTGTCTACTGGGAAGCCCTCACCCATATCACAGATTACATCCTCTCACTATCCTTATGATCCATAGTTTTTCCTCCCTCTCTTTTTTGTTCAGTCTTTCTCATTCTGTACATCTCTCTCACTCTCTCAATAATTCTCTCTTGCATGCTGTCCCCCCTTTCCCTCTCCCTTTTTCCATTTGCTCATTCTCAGTTTATTCTTTCCTGCTCTGTCGCTCACACTATCACTAATTTCACTGTTTTCTTTCTCTCTCAGTTTTCCTCTTGAACTCTCCCATCCACTGCCTCTCCCACTTGCTCTGCCTCTTCAGCTTTCTTATTCTTTTGCTTGCTCATTCATGCTTCTTCTTTCAAAATCCCAGTGGGAGGAGCTGTTGACAAAATGGTAAGAAGACACTAACAATTTCAGGAACAAGAAATGTTTTAATGTACTGTATGAAACATGCAGTGTGTTAGTGTCGATAACTTGGTTTTCTCTCTCTTTCTGGTGTGCATGTTTGTGTAAGAGAGAGAGAGAAAAAAATGAGATCAAAACAGGTAATGTAAAAATGGTGATTTATTAATTGCAGAATGATAATTGAAAAGACCAGGTAGGCCAGGGAAATAACAAGGCAGATAAGAACAACTGGCTGTCTCTTATCATGATAGTTAGCAAAAGAAAGATAGAAGAAATTTATCTTAATTAGAATAATTTAGAAGTTATTTATTATCAGTAGGTAGGCTAATCCCCAAAACATGGCTTGACCAAATCATGACCAAGGAAGAAAATCAACCAAGAACTTTATGTATTTAAGGAGGAATGTTTCTTCAAGAAGATTCTAGAAGGTAGCAACTCAAAGAGCTACAAAATCTCCAGGCTTATAAAAAAAAGAAAAGAAAGAGCAGGGCCATAAGATGTCTTCTTTAGCAGCTCATTTGCTCCATCCCATTTCATATTCACTTTAAACTGGCAGTCCAAAAGATTAGTGACATGAACATGGAAAATTAATATTTTGGATTATTTAGGTTTTCCAAAAACCTGTATCATTTGCTCTTGCCTATGTGTTATAGGCAGGAGATATCAATAAAAGTTATATAAAATGCAAACAATTTATACATTAATGTTTAAGTCTATTCCTTTTTTAAATCTCATGTTAAAATATCAGTGATTAACCTAAAATCTCTTAGTGAATTTCCATACTTGGGAATGGACTCAAATATAAAAGTCTCCTCTAGATGCCACTGAAAGCTATTTTCTTCTCTAGAACATAACTGTCTAAATCCGTTCAGTTTTTTTCAAAGCAAAAGGCACAGTGACATTCAGCAAACTGCGCTGCCAGCAATATATGCAGTCCTATTCAAAACAAAGAGGACCAACTCTCAGACCTTCCAAAATCCCATTCTTTGGTTTCTTCCATGTTTAAATATTATTAGAAAACATACCCTGGAATACAAGCATATCTGATCCAAATATTGCTAGCACTCCATGCACTGCAAATGAAGAGTTATATTATAAATGGACTCACATGAAACCATTCCATTTTGATTCAGTGAAGCAAGAAACCCACAAACAACCCATGTGAGTTCCACACAGGGGTTTGTTTAATTAACTGAGGGCATCTTGTCTTTTTAAAGTGGCATCATAGAGTAATCTATACCTCTGGGGACTTCTAAAGGCTAATTGAAAGCATTTTGGAACATTAATCACAAAATAGTTCAAAAGCAATTTCTTAATTGCTTCCTGTAGAGGTCATGTTATTGATATACACATTTAAGCCAGTTGGCTTGTAAAGAAATCAGCATTAGTGCCAAGATCAATGGCAAAGCATTTTGCTGAAGAACCTAGGATGTACTTTCTGTAGTGTATGTCAGAAAGAATGGACACCTGGCCTTAGAAATGAGCAAGGAAGAAGTGAAGAAGGGATTTTCAGAACTAGTACATAGTCCTGAATAAGAAGAAAGCATAAGAAAGAAACTCAAAATAACTCCACCTTAATTAGCTTGGTACAAGATGGTGCCAAGAGAAAGACTGAAAGGCTTTCTAGATTCTGTTATTTTGCTCTATAATAATAAAGATCATTCCTGAAATCTCTACTGTGCCTGTTTCTTACCTCACCAACTTTGAAGGGCTGGCAGTACATGACACATAGCAAAGAATGCGGTTAGAAAAATCAGTAAGTTTGATTTTAAGTGACTTGTTTTGACCATTGGTCATTGTCCAATTTTGGTCATTGTTTCAAAGATATTTCCTTAACTAAACAGAATGAAAACAGGTGGGCAAAAAAAGCAGTGGGAGTAGGAGTGATTTCCAACTTCTTGTCAGCTTCCCCATTGAGTTTGTTTTTGGGAAGCTGGCAGGGAGCATCAGAAATCCTTCCTTCCTTCCTTCCTTCCTTCCTTCCTTCCTTCCTTCC
>JANHZU010002798.1:272959-287062 GCA_032468055.1 Acrochordus granulatus | reverse complement strand
AGTGATTTCCAACTTCTTGTCAGCTTCCCCATTTAGTTTGTTTTTGGGAAGCTGGCAGGGAGCATCAGAAATCCTTCCTTCCTTCCTTCCTTCCTTCCTTCCTATAATTCAACAATCTCATGCTGAATTACATCATTGTGGAGCATACCCATTATCAATTCTATACTGTCTTGAGGATCCATGAAGTAAATTTGAATAAATTTGCTTGTTGGCTGTGGCTGTGGAATTAAATGTCTGATATAATGATGGATTTGCCCTTGTGTAATTCCAGAAGGATTTACATCTGTTTTTTGTTGGAAGGACTTTGGCACCAAGGGATGTCATTTGGAAGAGGCACTTATATGGTCTGATGTTCCTCCTTCTTTGTAATTAAGTTCATCATTGCTATGTAAATTGTGGATTTCATAAGGTAGAGGTTGTAATTTGCCTATCTTGACCTTTCCCTTCATATAGCAGAAATGGGCTTCTAAGGAATAGGAATACTCAACAGTGAGGGCAAACTTTGGCCATGGCACCAACACAGTAGAAACACTATGTCATGCAATTCATACATTTTACCTCATTCTTTCTTTGCTGAAGTGTTGTTGAATGTGGGCATTGTCATGCTAGGAACTCTCACAGTAATTTGTATTTGCCTTAGACAGACAATCAACATTTAGTTATCCTGTAAGAAAGAACAATAGAATTCTGAAGATGATGACCACCAGGGCCTCCTTGTGTAGATTATTTCTTCATTGGTAAGTAGTCTCTGTAAAAATGGTGAAACCTAAAAAGAGATTCCTGAGTTAAGAGTTTTCCTTTTTCCCCTCCTCTATCTCCTCCTCCTCCTCCTCATTGTCCCTTCTTCTCTTTTTTTGCCATGCCTCTTTAAAGTCTAAGTCTGAGGCACAGAATGCATGATTTTTTTAAAGATGGAATGGGAATCTTTCAATTTGAAAGGTGATTATAAATAAGTAAATGAAAAAAATATTAAATTGGTCCAAAATTTCCTTCCTGCCCTTTTTTTGGTGGGTGGTGGTGAGAGGAAATGAATCAAATTATGTTTCATTTTAGCATTCCTGAATTTCCCAATACTTCTCCTTTCTTCCTAGTTATTTTTCTCATTTTACAGTTCTTTTTAATTCACGACAATTCCCTTCAGAGGGAATTAAATGTACCTTCGAAGTATGTGCTGATTTGGATCCAGTGCTTGAAATAGATCCACTGAAATCCCTGGGGATTCACTTCATCCTAACTGATTTCATTGATTTCATTCATCCAAATTCAGAGATATGCGATCCCTGTTTTAAAGGCATTAGAATTTCCTACTCAAATTTGACAGCAGTTCACTGATTTTTAGTTGTGTGTGGTGTTTTGGGACAAAAGGAGGAATAAAAATAGGTGTGCTAATGTCCTAGTCCCAGTTCCACACTTTTACATAACGTTTTGTCTTTAATCCCCCTCAATGTTCCCCCAAGATACATTCAAGGCACATGTAATTCTATCCCTGCTTCTCGGTGGTTCATTACCATAACCCCTGCAGTTCCCAGATGCACTATATTTATACAGTCGACAAACCTGCAAATCTATTCCTTTTTTTTCCTTTTAAAGATTATGAAATGTTCCCAATTTTGGCTTGAAAAACAGTATACGTCTGTCTGTGTGAGAGAAAAATAAACTAAATAAGCATACTGTCCTACTTTGGAGTCATAACAAAATTACTAAGATGAAATGGAATACATTGAACAGAAAGGGCCAAATACTTCTTTTATTTGGAAAAGTCTTCAGTCTAATGGAATTTGTGGTTTATAAATTTTGCACAAAATCTTGGCAAATAAAATCTAGATAATAGCTAAGCATTCAGGCTCTACACAGATGCACTCCCTTTCTTTCTGTAATGTAAAAAGGAAGGTCATGCATAATAAAATAGAAAAAAAATAAACTTCAGTTCTACACCTTTCCCTTCTAGTTCCTGTTAACTGCCATGTTGAAGCCTTATGAGAATAATAATTCAGGTCTCTTGTCAGCCATTTGCACACTGCAAAATAGCACACACGTCCTTAACGCCTGTTGTCAGACCACCTACTGTTAGGGCGTTCATCATAATGACATTTTTAGACCTTTTTTGTGGTTGTCAAGAATAAGATAGCATGCAAATTACTTCATAAGCTGTGTACATCAAAAAAGTGGGAAGTGGCTCTTTATAACTCTTTTTTATATCACGAACCCCCCCCCTTGGAGTTTTATGAACATAGAGATAAATCATCTGTATAACACTTTTCAAAGTAAAAATGGGCAGGGTAGAGGAAGTCATAATGGATGATAATGGTGAATAAATAATTTATATAAATCACTTGAATGTACTGCAGCATTCCTTTGTTCTATTTGTCTCTTCAAGTTGAATAGTATATCTGAAATGTTTCTGTGGAGTGTTTTCTTTATTTATTACAGATATCTTCATATGATTATTTTGCTATTAACCATTCATTATATAAAAAGAGGGTCTTCAGAGGGACAAAACATAAGCATAAAGAAAAAATTTAACACAGTCCCTGCAATTCATCTATGATAACAGTAAATATTCTTATGGAGTTACATAATGAATAAGTTTCCCATGGGAGATTTGGGGAGCTATTCTAACAAGGTACACATTTGTCTATGGAGAGAAAAAGCTTTCCAGAGGTACAATTCTATATCTAAACATCTAAATCTAAACTAAATCCAGCTAGGATGTTCATTAATTTGTATTATAGCAAAACTGACAATGGGAGAAATGACATTATAAAACTTCAGGAAACTACTGTATTTAATAGGTCAGTCTTTCTCAACCTCAAGAACTTTAAGATCTGTGAACTTCAACTCCCAGAATTCCCTAGACTAAAACTATAGCCATCTAATCTAATAAATACACCCAGGGAGATTCTAGGGTGTGACTACCCTGAACTTTTCCCTCCCCACCTCATCTAGTTCAGGACTCTGCCATCTCTTATTTTGAGCTTCCCTCTGGAATGAGCTGCCTTTTCCCTGGGAAGCTGCAGTGCTGTTTATGTATTTATTTAAGAAAATGTATATGGCTGTCCAGCTCACTCTTGGTGACTCTGAGTGGCTTACAAAAATAAAAACATACAAAATCTCAATAACCTCCCATCCCTGGTGACAAAAGTTAGATCTGCTGCTGGGATTATTCCCCAAGTTTTAAAACATGAACCTCAATAATAAGTGTTCGGGTACTAGCAGCTGACTTCCAGGAATATAGTACCACTATATAACATTTTGCTTGGTGTGATGCAAAAATAAGGAAGTTGAATTAGGGAGATAATATTTGTGGATGAAATTCCTCACAAGTATTATGGCTGATTTTACAAAAGAAGACAATGAAAGCTTACAAAGCGTTATTCTTTCTGCATGGAAGGTAAAGAAGGCAGAGTGATGATTACTTCTTTTGTGCCCAAATTAAAACATCACTAATGGTAGGACTACAGCAATCAGAGTGCTACATTGAGATTTTGGAGCAATGCAGATAACACAATCAATCTGGCATTATGCTCAAATAAATCACAGAACAATCATGTGTAAAAATAATCTTGATTCTTGATATACTGAATGATAATTGAGGGCATAATATTCAAATAATCATCTCCAAATTCTGTGGATTGGATTCTACAGATTGACACCATCTTCCAATGGAGGAAACTTCTCCATCTTGATCTACTATGAAAGATTCTTAGTGTTTTAGGTCAGCCCTCCAAGTGTCGCCGGACCTGCAATTTCTGCATTCCCAACCACTGGCTGTGCTGGAGCTGTAATTCTGAAACATCTGGAGGACCTTCTCATTCCTGCTTACATGAAGGGAATGTTGGAAGCATGCTCTTCATGTTTCTTATAATCAGTAGCAGAATTTCAGAAGGATGTAATTCAAAAAGGAATACTTTATAATGCTGCAATATATTCCCTGGTACCTTAAGTTTTTCTGACTTCTACAGAAATATCTCCTGCCACTATCTTATACTACCTCTCTCTCTTCTTGTATTAAAACTGGTTTGAGTGTTTGTGTATAGTCAGGACAACTGGTATGCAAACGTATGAATATACGGTACTGTGAAAAAGTCTTAGGCCACACTCCATTTTGTTTTAGCCAAGTTTTAATGACCATCCATAATTATTTTTTGGTCTCTGTATTAAGATTCAAACAGAAAATATAAGAAATATGTCCACAAAATTTAAATAAACACCATTTTCAGAACAAAATGGCTTCTTCAGGCAAAAGTCAGTATTAAACATGTACTGCATAATACCTTTATCAGTATTAAAGTCAGTACTAAATACTTGCCACTTTAGCCTATGGAAGCTGTTTTTGAAGACTGATTAAATTTTCTATATTTTCTGGCTGAATTTCAATAAAAAGACTGAGACATAATTAAAGAATGACATACTTATTATCATATTATTATGATAATGATAACACAATTATCATTGCTAAAACAATTATAATGGTGGCCTAACAGTGCATAGTACTGTTTTTATTGTAAGTCACCAAGAGTCGCTTTGAATTCGGTGGCATATAAATTTAATAAATAAATATGTGTGAAAAAGTTTTCAAGAAGCAGAATGCTGCAGCTTATACGTATGTGCTTACTTCACCTAATGGATTCATATGTTCCTTTTCCTTTGCTTGCTTTTAATTTTTCTAACTTCTTTTTGAAAATCAGATTGAAGCTGATGACTTACCTCACCAGTGATGAAATTATAGGAAGAAGCTCAGTGGAAAAGCATAGGAGCTGTATACATCTGTATGTATCTGTATACATCTGTATACATCTATATGTATACATCTGTATACATCTATATGTATGCATCAGTCTACTGAAAGCAATAACAATGATCAAAACATGTAGGAAACAACAATGCAAAACAGCCCCCTTTATTTATCAGAGTGAACAAAAAGAGAGATAAGACAGACAAAAACACATTGTCCTTAGGTATTTAATTAGCATCCCTGCATATTACCTTTTGCTCAACAAAATACAGATAAGTGCACAAAGTCACACTATTGCAATACTTTTTCACCATTGAGGTATAGAAGCAGCATTAATAAAAAGAACACACCCTACCTGACAGCACTTTTCAGCCAGAGTAGATACCTGGTTTGATTATTATCATTAATAAAAAAGGCATGTTCTCCTTTGCTCAGACTGATTACTTGGTTCACCCATTTCATTTCAGGAAGTTACTTGTCACATAAATCCTTCTTCAGCTCATGTAAACACATACTTTTTTTTCCTATGAGAGGCCAGATGGCTCCTTGAAATCCATGGCAATAATTCATCACCATTTCTGAAACATCATTTGCTGATTTGAAATAGCATTCCCAGTTCAGGGATATTATACCGCTGGGATATATTGAATTTTGAACATAATTCCAAGCCACCAGGTGTGACATCATGTGACCAATGAGAAGGTAAGGGTTATCTTACATGAATACCTGGTGCATGCCTTCATCTGGAAGATAATTACATTATTTTAGTAACTTGTAGGCTTTGAAACTTTAATAAAATTGATGTATAACTAGTGGGACTGATGCATGATTACAAGCACTTCCAATGAACTTAGATCAAAAGCAATGGCCCAGAACATCTGAACATACATGAAGGCCATTAAATGAAAGACCAAAAATAAGACCAGTGCACAGCAATCAAGGTGTCAATTATCATTTGTGAACCCTAATTCCTAACCTCCTCAGAAAGTCACCTAAATAGGTGTGAGGACTTGAAATGGACAGTGGTTGGGGCCTTGCAGACAGCCTGCTCTCTGCTCTCAACAACTTCTTTGTATATATCAAAGACATCCATAGGAAAGCTATGCACATGGTAGTTGAAACACAGAACTGTAACTTTTCATACAATCTAGACCTGCTTTATCATAACCTATCATAATGCTTCAAGGAAAAGCAAAGCAAGTGTAGCACTTCTTCAGGCTTTTGGCAAACTGCTAAAAAGGGAGCAGAAATAGTCCTTTTCAAGACCAATTTCAGTCATTCACAAATTCAAGCATAAACTAATATACATTGCTTTCTGGTGGATTAATATCTGATATGGTTGATCAATTCAATAAAAATAAATGTTAAAACTAGTAGTATTATGATTTTGAAGAGATAATGTAATACAAGTAGACATGGAGACTTCAACGGATATAAATGTACAAAAGGATTATTAGTATTAACATTTTGTTTTGTTTCTAAGAATTTCCCTGAACTAAGCAGATAACAGCTAATATAAAAATGACATCTCAATTAGTGAAACAAATTACTAATGTTTTTTAACATTAAGAAATGGAGCCAAAACGCCATGTGTTATTGAACTCCATTAAGATTCATGCCTGTTATGGGAAATAAGATTCTATCAAACTGGTTCAAGAACATGGAAAAGCATATATGGTTACAGTAATTAAGTTTTATGATCTTAGCAAGATCTAAATTCTCCAGAAACAGGTGTTTAATAATTGCTGGTTTTAATGAGATGGTCTTGAGAAACTATTGGGGAAATCGGCACAGACTTTCAAAAATATAAATGAATGGTAGAAAAAATAATCATGCAATACACAAAGTACCTGGAGATAAATAAGGAAAATAAGGCTGTAAACATCACTTTGTTATATTTTAGAAATGAAAATAACACCAATTAACAGTAGGTGATTTTAATTAGGGTAGAATAGAAACTCACAGTTTCCACTGACATCCCCTTAAGAAAAACAACTCTGTATCTTTCAGTAAAGATAATTGATTCATTATCAATGCAAGGGGACCAATTAGAACATGGCATCCAATTAGGACAAACAAATCTTACATGAGAGTAGAATATTATTTCTGGAACCCTCCAGATTGGCCATATAGGCTGGACCAATCTATAAGAGAAAGATGGGAATTGAAATACATCTGGAGAACATCAGGCTGGGGAAAACCTTTGTTGTTCAGTCGCTAAGTTGTGTCCAACTCTTTGAGACCCCATGGACCATAGTGTGTTAGGCCTCCTGTCCTCCATTGTCCTCTGGAGTTTGTTCAAACCTGTGCCCAGCACATCAATGATGCTATCTGAGCATCTTATAATGTAGGAAATCCTACATTAGTGAATTTTTCATCCTTTGTATCCCTGTGCCTCCTTCCAAGATAGGTTCCTTAGCAGATGGGCTGTAAAGGAGTACTGTATGAAAGAAGCATACACTATTGAATCCAAATAACTTTCTGAAGTAAATTATTTATATTTTTCAAAAGAACATAGATGGATTCTTTAGCTTCCACCTAGTTCTGGAATTTAGATTTTCAGGAAAGGGAACTTGAAACTCTGGAAAATAACTTTTTATTATCTGAAAATGGGGCTTCAGAGACAGTGATGAGGAATTTCTTCTGCTGGTCATGCTAGCCAATGTGAAATCTATGGAATTAATCCTTAGTATATATTTAAAAATTCTCTAATTGTTTGTATGTGGGGTGTGTGTATGTGTATATTCCTATTAGTAATGAAAGTCAAGTACAACAGTAAAAAGAAGAATCAAATCAAGATGAAGACTAAACTAATCACAATAAGTTTAGTAACCAGACTTAGAAGCGCATTGAAGATATAGAATTGGTAGACAGCTTTTGCCTTTTAGGCTCAAGTATCAATATTAAAGGAACCAGCTGTCAAGAAATATGCTGGAGACCAGTCATGAAGGCCTTGAGAAAAATATTTAGATGCTGGGATGTATCAATACCTACAAAGATAAAAAATACTTCAGCTTTTAGTGAATTCTTATAGTAGCAATGCAATTTCTTCCATTCAGATTTACTTTCAGCTTTTAACCTTTAGATGCAGTTAGATAACTACTGGCTCTAGATTTCATGGTCTTAAGGGAGAACTTCATACCAAAACAGCTGCTTTAATGAAGAGACAATACTTATGGAAATTATGTTCTATATGACCCAATTTGTAAAGTACCCCAGAACAAGGGTATTGTTCTGTGACTTCATTGAAAGATTTATTTATAGCAATGTGACAAAGGCAAAGTTGATGACCGATAACAAGTTTCTGGGGACAGAGGATATACACTCAATGACTCATAAAGAAATAAAGCAAATGTGTTTTTACAATAATGCAAAGTTGGTTTCTTTGTATTAATAAAAACACACATCAGGCTTATAATATCAACAGATTTTAGCATAGAATATCTTTGCGAACCTAAGTTAGTATATTTTAAAAGTATTTCTGAAAAATATTCTTAAAATATTTTCAAGTAATTAATTCAGTTTCATTGAATGTTAACCTGGTATTTATCTGAAAGTAGGTCTGAGTCTTTTCTGCAGGATTTCTCAGTTTCTACCATCACTGATATTACTAGAATTTAAACTGAATTTAAAAGAGCACATCTGTTCTTGAAATGAATGCAATAAATAAATGAAATAGAGATTCAGGAATTATTTTATACTGCACAATGCAGAATAATCTATTTGACATTTCAGACTTTTAAAGTCACATAAGCTAACCTACCACTTTCTGAGAATCAGTCATGTTTCAAACTGAGCAAAATTATATTCTTTTCAAGGGCAGCTCAGTGATTTCCAAGGCTTTCCCTAATCATTGTGTCAGCTTTAAAACCCCCTGCAGCTCACCAGCATACATGTGTGACAGCTTTTCTTATTGTTCCATTTAGGGCAGGAGAAAAATTTAACAGAGAAGCCTCATGGTTTAAAAAAAATTTCTCCTCCCTACATTTATTGTAAGCAAACTAGAAAAAGTATCCCTCCCTCTGAGGAACAGAGGGTACAACACAAGAAAGAGACAAAGGCTATCAGCAGAACTCAGTGCTGTTTCAGAGCACAAATGTGTACATGAAGACTCAAAGTGAACTGAACACCAAGTACTTTTTCACAGAAAGACAACCAGACCCATCGTAGGGAGTCCCAGAACCAGAGATAAAAATAAATGGAAAAATAGCCTTGTCCTAGGTGAATAGGAGAAACATTGCTTTTATTAGAACCCCCTTTATGCAGAATTTAATTCCTGATCCCTCATTCATTTCTTGAGAACTCAGATTTTTTTTTAAATGAAGGCCCTCTGTGGTTCACAAACCTCCCATTAATTTGCATTCAGCAATGCTGAGTGATTGCCACCCATCCTTGGCAGATAAATAAGGAAACTAATCATTAGTATAATTTGCCTTGAATTAAGCAAACAATCAGGCCTATGTTCTGCATTTTTCTTATCCCAGCT
This sequence comes from Acrochordus granulatus, assembly GCA_032468055.1. Lineage (NCBI taxonomy): Eukaryota > Metazoa > Chordata > Lepidosauria > Squamata > Acrochordidae > Acrochordus > Acrochordus granulatus. Next base: position 277,841 of record JANHZU010002798.1, on the reverse strand, counting down.
TCCAACAGAATAGTAAGCAAATCCTATAGAATGGGGCATACTGAAGCTATTTAGGTGGCAAGAAGACCAGATTGAGAATGTAAAAGTGTTTTATGTTGAGTTAAGAAGATGTGGCACAATGAGGAAGTCATTCTGTCTGTGGAGATTGACTGCAGAAGGAGCTATGGAGGAAGATGCTGCTGAGTAGGATCATAAGCATCAGATTGGTACTCCTGCTGGAGGAACAGAGATTGGTGGTAAGTATGTCAGAAACAACCTCAAGCCCCAATCCTATCTTATTTTAGGGTTTCAGGTTTATTTCAATGAAATAGACTCAGTAGTGGTTTTAATTAAATAAAAAGAGAAGGATTCCACCCAGCCCTACCATTTCAAATTAGCACCATTTTGAGTTTAAAATAACATTTATCTCCTAAAAAAACCTCTCCCCAATAAAATGTGCTTGTTTATTTGGGGAAATTAATTCTTCCAATTAGTTTCCTGGGTCTTCTACTGGCACTGAAAGCAATCCCGCTTGCTAATACAAACACATATACATTAAACAGAGATCTTTCTGATTGTATTTTCTTGAAGTCTTCTCCCCTACAACATCCAGTTTAGAATATATTTTGCTATATTCTCCAAATTGTACCCCCCTGCCATAGTGGGATACAACTATATCTATGTACAACCATAGTGGGCAGTGGGATCAGTCAGAGAGTTGGCAGTAGGAAGATTTGTTGGTCAAGGAAAAGGAAGGGCTGCTGTTGTAAGATGCCTGATGGCAGTGCCAATTCTGTTTAACAAATTATTTATATTTATTAAAATTTCTACATAAAGTAAAATACAAATCAAAAGGAATGGTAAAGAAAGGAAAGGAGAAGAAGGAAGAAACTAAAGTTATAAAATGTGGCTTCCAACCTTCTCTTCAACAGATAATCACAATTTTATAATCCCTCTTCCCTCTTAGATGTTAGACAAATCGCTTTAGCCCCTCTTTATCATTTTAAATCTTCAAACCTATACATCATCATACCATTTTTTTCTTTTTTTATCAAAATGTCCATATTACATTTGCAGACTTTAACAAAAGTTGTTTTTCTCTGATCAAACAGGAAATTCTGACATTTTCACAACTTATTCCTCCACTGTGGAATTTTATTGTTCTTCCATCATTGTGCATACAATAGTCTTGCTGCTGTTACATATAAAAAATAATGAATCTTTTCTAGTTCATTGTCTGTAAGATAATTGATTCAATGAGAATTGTGGTTTCTTCTAAATATTTATCTTTAAAATCCTTTACATCAATTTATGAATTTGTATCCAAAATTTCTTAGCTTTCTCACAAATACACCTTGCATGATAAAATTTCCCCTCATGTTTTTCACATTTCAAACACTGATTTAAATTACATTTATACATTTTTTAAATAATTTTTATGGTGTCATATATAAAAATCATTTATATAAACTTTGTCTTAAAATTTAATACCAGTGAATTTAATATCAGTTTCCCACTTTCTGTGTTGGCCCATTTTATCATGCAGCCTTTAACGTGTTCTTTTTCTGTTTCAAGTCTTATCAGAAATTTACATATTTTTGCGATTAAATGTTCATCGTTTGTGCATAATTCAATTTCAAATGCCATTTTGTGTTTTTCTGTTCTAATTATCTTTTTATCCATATTAAATCTTTCTTTTAGCTAAATATCTGAAAACTAGTACCATGCTAATTCCTGTGACAATTGTTGGTGACATTATGGAGGGATGGGCAGATCCCAGTTCATGTACCATCTGCAAGGAATCCAGTGACAGTTTTCCTAAAATCACTAAAGCATCACCCTTCTGATAGGTCAGGGCTGTCATTTTCCTGGAAAAGGGAAAGAGATTTTACTCAGCTCTTTAGACAAAAAATTCAAAAGGAGAAATACTGGTGATAGAGGAGAAGCAAGTTCAGACATAAATTCTTATTCTTTGTAGCATAATAATTGGAGTGGAAACAGTTCAGGCACACAGTTAAGTGCCACCATTTGCTAATGTCTCCAACATTACTACTACTCTTCAAATAACAATTGACCCCTGTCTCTGCTCATATGCCCCATCCTTGTACACCATTTCAAGGTTGGACTAATGCTATCTTGGGCACATTGTAGGAAATGAAAAAATGGTCCATGGGTCTGATTGCTGCATTGATAGACCTGCCGTAAATACATAAGGGCATCAATGTAAAAGTTTGATTACCCTCCCCATTTCCAAAATGAAGAAAGAAGCATCAGAAATGGTAGAATCTGATTGGATACTCTCACAGGAACCTTTATTCCAAAAATCTGGAATTTGCATGTCCAGTGCAAATGTCCTTTGGAATTCTGGGTTCAGCTTAATTTGCTACATCTCTGAAAAGTGAAATCCCTAATGAGAAAAAGCTAATGAAAAACCATTTTCCAAATTAGTTGGGGTATGGGTTGCAGAAAATGAAACCAATGTTTTACAGCATCATGAAGACCAGCGCATGTATTGTCCCATATATTTCATTACAAAATGAAAGACAAAATGAAAAGACACAAATTAAAAGTAAAGTACTGAATTTAGAAGAGAAATAAACCAATGACAAAAACAACTGGAAAGAAAAAACAACTTGAGAATGAGTATGCATATAAATTATTATCTTCTACATGCACAAGTACATCTTCTGACAAGATTGTCCCTTCCTTTGGGAAGTGATAAGTAGGTTTCATTCTGCAGATATTCATTCCAGACTCTGTGTATCATTTATTTATTAAATGTATTTATTCATCACCTTTCTACATTGCCCAACTCACCTAAGTGACTTTGAGTGACTTACAATAAAAAACATATTGTAGTATAAAAGCATAAATAGGAACAAAATTAAAAACAAAATTTAAAAGATAAGATTACAATATTAAAAGTTAAAAAGTTAATAAGGTAAAGAGAACACCTCACAAGACCAACCATCCCCAGGATTGCATATTACTCTTTGTCCCATGCCCACTGGCAAAGCCAGTCTTCACGCTCTTTCCGAAGGCCAGAAGAGGGTAGGTACCTCACCTCTGGGGGTAAGGTGTTTCCAAGGATAGGAGCAACAGCAGAGAAGGTTCTTTTCCTGGATCCCACCTGTCATGTCAGTAATTTATAACTCTTCTAATATCACTAGTATATTTGAAACGCTAGATAGAAATCTCAGTTTAGCTTAGCTAAGTTGCTAAGATAGGCAAATTAAATTGTATCACCTGATGTCTCCATCAAATTTAATAGGTCCAAATGAGCATCATGGAACAGAAATAATCTCCACCCAGACATATTTTGTATGACGTAAGACTGGAAAAAAATGCCCCAATCCACCCACCCCCTTATTAAAATCTGCCTTCTTTCATTCCCAATAACAATGGCCTAAATTGGATAAAGTACGATGCCTTCTCTAAGGGTAGATCCAGGATCCCATCACCATGCTTACTACTTCCAGAGTACAGAAATGGATGGAATCATCTCCCACTTCCAGCCATTTCAAATACATTCTGATTCAAAGCTGCTGTTTTTTTTTTTCACCAGAGCAATCTTAAACCCTTTAGAGTGGAAGATCTCCAACATTTCCTTCTATTCTAGTAGCTCTGATTGGCTACACTGCTTGGCATGCCCATTCTTCAACAGCCAGTTACTGCCAGGGGTTACCATTTCATCCTAGGTAGGCTACTAAGTACCTGACAAGTTTTTTTGAAATCATGTAATTGATCCAATAATCTGTCAAATCAATGAACCACTCCTTGCTCCATTCAATCCTTAAATTTTCCAGTGGCTCCTTTTCTGTTTCTGCCAGCTGGGTGAAGCATTCTCATTTTGCTATCCAAACTCTTGTGCATGAAAACATGAAAGCTTCTCTTCCCTTCTCTTATTTTTAAAACACCTTTAAATTGCAACATAGGAAGTCCAAAGCTGAAATATTAGTTCTTCCTTGCTACAGTGTTTTCATGGATCTACAGAGGAACATAGGAATGAAATAACCTTTCCCCCAGCCTTGATTATTTTAGCATCAAAACAAAGATGGAAACATAAGACAAAACCAGAAAAAGGGGGAAAATGATACATGGAAAGGAAGTGCAAAGGCATTCATGAATGCTTACACTGAGGAAAGCAAAATAAAGATACAGGGACTTGTGAGATTTGAACAATCCCTAAAATAAAAAAGCAAGTATTGATAGAATGGTCCAAACAGAAGCCAGCCAACAAGGCTTTCCCCTGCAGAATGGTGCAGTGGCATTATGGAAGACCACTGTATTTCAAGGAATGTTGTGACATCTTTGGTTACTCAAGGTTGGCATCACATATGCAGCCTTAAGGAAAGGCCAATATAATGTAGTCACAACAACTAGAAATAAAATCACTATTAACTAATTCAGGCTGAAAATATTTGTCTGAAGGACAGATTTTGCTTTTTTTTAAAAAAAAGCAGAAAGAATGAAAGGCTGAATGCAATTCCCAAGAAAGCATATTTTGTAGCATGGGACGATTAAGAAAAGACTGCAACTTTAGCATATCTGAAAAAGGTGCCATGCAGCTACAGTATAATGTAAGCAGGCATCCTTCAGGAACCCTTCTGTATTCCATGAAGGAAGGGCCCACATCTTGTAATTTTCCAAGTCTTGGATGCAACTCCCAAAGCTCTTCCATGTCAACTGAACTTGAAATGTACAATTATATACAAGGAGATAAATTATAGTATAGTGGTACCTCACAAGATGAGTAACTCAGAGGACGAGAAACTCGCAGGACGAGCAAAAAATTTAATCAAAAAATATTCCACTAGACGAGTCGTGACTCACGAGACGAGGAAACTTTGTGCCAAACCTTGCGCGTCATCAGTAAGCGCGCTCTGTATTTCCCATTCAGGCA
>JANHZU010002798.1:193962-207080 GCA_032468055.1 Acrochordus granulatus | reverse complement strand
CATCTTGCCCCTCGAGCTGAGGGCTGCCCCCCCTGATGACCTTCCTGAAGGGCATTAAGACCTGGCTCTACGAGATGGGATGGGGCTCTGGGGGGGGCTCATTGTCATCATGGAGGTGGCTGATGGATTCTTAGCCATCCTCACCCCTCTTTTTATATATGAAATCTTTTTAGCCCACATCTCTTAGTCTGCCAGGATTTTTATTTTTATTTTAATGTTTTTATTTTATTTTTTAAAATGTTTTTAATTAATGTTTTTAGAGTTGTTTTTGTTAGCTGTTGAGAGTCTCCAGATTTTGGCGGCATATAAATTAAATAAATAAATAAAAACTGAACCACATATTAAAGCCCCTACACCCTCCCTTTGAGAGTACAGTACCAAAAAAAGAACGTGACCTAGTTGTAGTGGATATACTAGACATTCCACACCTCAGGTCTTGTCTTGGCATTTCTAGGCAGAGCTCAGAAAGACTCCAGTCTGAAAAACTGGAGAACTGGTGTCTGTGGGAAGGCAATAGTGAAAAAAAGACAAGATAGTGATTGCAACATTAAAAAGGGGCAGGGCTTTGATCACATGGCTAGGGCTTGCATGTTGACTTCCCCATAGATGTCCCTACTTGGAAATCAACTATCAGTTAATGTGGACAATTGTAATCTGGGCAGGACAATAATTAAAACCTTATAAGGCACATTCATAATGTGGATGAGCACCGCACCCTAGAGTTGATCACAACTGGTAGGGTAACCTTTACTTTTTAAGGCACATTCATAGAGGAGGAATAAAATATATTGCTGAACTCAGGTAACAATGTTGAAATAAATAATTTTCAAATGATCCAAATCACAAATTATAATTCTGTTCTCTCACCACCACTACCACTGCTACCACTATCAAATAACTCTGGAGCATAAGCTAGTCAAATCTAGGTGAAAATTCTTTTGTGGTGCCTGAACATTACTTCTTAATTTGTCTTGCTGTTGTTTCTGACCTTACTTTATTGGTTTAAATTATGGAAGGAGCTATTACTTTCTTTTACAGATAATGTCCATCACTTTGAAGCCTTCTTGAATGCCTTACATCCTGTTTGGAAATGCCCACTAGATATGTTTCCCTCCTGGCATCTTTGCCTGGGGTTTTACTAAGTGTTTTAGAGGTGTGGTGACTCAGTGGTTTAATGATGCTGGATTTGCCAACCAGGGAATGTTGGCTCTCTGTACTCCAGCAGTTCGAGCCCTAGCATTGCATGACAGAGTGAGCTCCTGTCACTCACCTCAGGTCCTGCCAACCTAGCTGTTCAAAAGCACGTAAATGCAAGTTGATAAATAATCCATGTGGAAGGACAACAAAGAGACCAACCAATGCTGACCTACCCAAATGCAAAGCAGCAAAGAAAAGTTCCACGTGATGTTGACATCTCCGCAGAACAGTTAGCTACTTTCTGGGTGTGGAACTAGTTTGCTCCCTATGGTGCATCTTGGATAGTGAGCAAAGCGTGAACAGAACAAAGTAGCAATTCTAGGCAGCCAAACTACTCTATAAAACAATATTATAGACTTCCTGGCTCATAAATGTACAATTGTCATATGCTAAGTAAAACTAAGTGTTTTACAGACAGTGAGGTGGAATAGAAATGATTAAAAATGAAACATGAGAAAAGGAAAGATGTAGTCCATTGGAGAGTTGATTCTCTTGGTCATCTCATAATTACCTATGAGCAAGAATAGCACATTATACCCACAAGAATTTCATGCTATACTATATATGTTATTCATTGTTAGGTTCTAGATTTTATTGTTCTCTCAGGAAGATTTCTGCACAGGGTAACTATATTTCTCCACTTTTTTTCAAAACGAAATAAGACATTTTGTTATTTTGGGCTTCAAACCTTAACCAGAACCCCAGATTGTTCTGTCCCAAGAGCACATGTGCTAATGATAACAGAAGCCAGAAGCAAAAAATTGAGGCTAGAACTTCAAAATTTTTGCCTCACTGTCCAGTATGGATGTACTAAATTCTGACAGATGCTAGACCTCGAGGAATATGTTGCCAAGACCAAACTCTTGGGTCCTAGATAGTAAGATATCCCCAAGATCATGAATATTCTCCTCTTATATATACATATAAACATACATGCATAAAAACATACAAAATGTTTGAAGAACAATTTCCCCCTACTCCTTATCTTAAAAAACTATTCCTTCCTCCCAATTCTAATAGATGGAGAAGAAGAATATGAGGTAGAATGTATTTTGGATTCTAGACATAGTAGAAGACATTTGGAAAATCTTATTCACTGGAAGAGGTAGCCTGAAATAAGAGAGAATGTGGTAGAACACAGCAGATGTCCATCCTCCACATTTTGTACACTTGTTCCATTTGAAATTCCAGCATCAGTGTCCCCATGACTTGCAACTCCGGAAGACTTTCAAGATTCTATTATTATACCCTACAACAATAAAATCCCTTGGTGTCAGCTTTTTGATCTGCCTACCCTGGAGGGCTGACAATAAATCAGCTGGTGTGCTATTGTTAAAATAATCTACAGGTCTATGTGAAGGGAGAAAATATATGATGGTTGATGGTTTTCCTCACTCAATAAATATCTTGATATTGTTTATATGTGTAGCTATCAAATTCTGCAAGTCCATTAAAAAACCCAAATAGTTCACCAGACTTGAATAAGAAAGTGCAGCCCCATATAGGACTAAAGACTACAGATCTTGTTTCTTCTAGGTACAATATAAATCTGCTAGAAATTAAATTGACATGATGAACAAACTTCTTGATATTGCAATGGCTTCAGACTGCACCCAGATTTCCCTCTTGAACTGCCATAGATTCTTCATTATTGCAAATATAAAAAAAATGAGAGATCTTGTGGTTATGTTGTGATTATCATATTGGAGTAGGTGTAGGAAGATACATATTCAAATCTTATCTATTCCATAGGAACTCAGTGGGTCACTTTGAGCCAGTAACTCCAGTATCTCCTAGCCTTACAGAATTCTTGATGATGAGAAACGATGGAGGATGGTATATAATATATGGCATGTTAAGTTTCTGGAGAAAAAATGGAAACAAATACATTTTTAATAGTCCCTTCTTTTGCCACTGAAAGCCAGTTTGTGGTAGTGGTTAAGGCATCAAGACTAGAAACAGGAAAATTTGAGGTCCAATTACAGCTTAGCCACAAAGTCATCTTAGGCCAATCACTTTCTCTCAGCCCTAGGAAGGAGGTAATGGCAAACCACTTCTGAAAAACCATGCCAAGCAAACTGCAGAGCGCAGTCCTCAAGAGTCAAACCTGACTTACATTATTTTCCCTCATTGTGGCTTGCCATGCTGACTGACAAATAGCTGATCAGCACACAACCATCAGTGACCTGAGTCCACCCCGCCACTAGAATCCTCATCTTCATCAGCACTTGCCTTATTGCTTGCACCTGGGCCAAACCAACTTCCGTGGTATTCCACTGTATGCCAAACAGATAAATAAGATCTATGACAGAGGATCTTACACACATACACAGACGCAAAGCCACTTGCACTATGGACTTTTCCCATGTTTCAAATATTGCTCCTTCTATAGTTCAGAAATGTAGAGTGAGTTTTTATTCATATTTTAAAAGATAAGTCTTCTTATAATCTGTTTAACAATGTACCAGTAGAATAATGTTCTCCAATCACAGTTTATCATTGCACTGACTGCAGAGTAGTTGTATCAGTTAAGATGACACATGCGACGTTAAAATTAGTGACATCAAATCATATTTTTTTCTTCTTTATCAGTGGATAACATTTTTTCTGTATCTCCATGGGAACTGCTTTTATAACATATAATGTCCTTTTTCCTCCTCTTTCTTTACTTCTTCCTCTTCCTCATCTCCTCCTCTCCCTCCGCCCAATAATTTACATCTCAGGTGAAAGCTAAGAGTTGGGGTTGGGAAAAATCTTCTTATTTTAATTTTTTTCCAAAAGAAACTGGCTTCCCCCCCCTCAATACCAATTCTTTGAATTCTACAAATGTAATATGAATCTTCTGACCAATAGAGTAAGCTTCATTGAATTCAGTGGGGCTTATTGATAGAAACTCAGTTCAGCCAGTTTAGTCTGGATCTAAGCCCACTGCATTACAGAACAATAACTGGATTTACATGAGTCGTGGATTTGCTTAACCAAATATAAAACTGTTCTTCCCTTTGAATATTATTAAATGAACTGGGAAGTATTTCTGAAAAAAAAGCGAAGAAAGTAGGTAGATTGCAAACACCACAGACAACAGCAGAGGAATTTGTTGTTGTTCTTCGAATGTAAAAATCATTACAGTAGCTTCAGGGAGTGGCCATATCATAGATGGCATTGTGTAATTGGGATTACTTCTGAAAACACCAATTTGGATTTCCTAGGGAAGTGATAGTGGACCTTTGAGGGACCAAGTGCCCAAACTGGAACCTCCAATTGACAGCACCTTGGTGCACGAGGTTTTCACAAGAGGAGCAAAATTTTTTAATAAAATTTAATTCGGTTGATGAGAGGCACAGCGTGATGAGGTCGTGTAGGTAATCTCACAACAGAGACGACAGTTCTTCTCTTTCGTGTAAAAAGTGTAAATTAAGTGAAAGGCATTCAAGCGAAAGAATTCACAAGACTCAGACTCCAGATTCTCCTTCCACGCAGTCACCCTCTCCCTCCTCTCCTCCCTATCATCTCCCTCGCACCAGCGAGGACTCTTCTCATGTGCACACACTCACGAAAACACACACACACCCTTGTTACCCAGCACCATCCAGCCCATCCCCCTCTTCTCCCCTCATAGCATGGAGGCAAGTTATGATGAGAAATATTTCCAAACCACTCAGGAAAGACATTACTGAGGGAAAAGGCCGTTTTGCCTAGAGTGGTGGTGGCAGCAGATCCTCCGATCCAGCAGGGGATGCCAGACAGCAGTCGGCCTAGCAGCAGCCGAGGCCAGAATCTGCCTTGAAGCAGATCCGTAAGTGCTAGTTAGTTTGTTCTATTTCTGCTTTATGCTCTGCTCTCCTCCAGCTATGCTCTCCTCCAGCTCCCCTCCAACCTAGCTCCCCTCCAACCTAGCTCCCCTCCAACCTAGCTCCTCTCCAACCCCACCACGGGAATCACCTTCACCACAGACCCAACAGGCTGCCATCCTTGCCACACCCTCATGCTGCATATGATCTGCCCGCCTTACCCCAAACAGGGGAGGGAGGAAGTGCTCCCATTGGGCTGCCGGGCAGACGGATGGGGGATGTGAGAAATGTCCTCAGGCACACATGGAGGAGGGGGGGGAGCAGCCCAGCCCCACATCCCTCTGACTTTCTAGGATCAAATTCTGGTGAACACTATGCTGGGGCAATGGCGCGCATGCCCATAGAGAGGGCTCTGAGTGTGCCACATGTGCCATAGGTTTGCCACCACTGTCCTAGGACATTAGTAGGACCCAGTGCATCCCTGATGGCTGAAGTACTATTCCTCAAACCCAGTAAAGCTATGGCATATGTTATAGTAGTGTTCTCAACCCTGGCAACTTAAGATGTGTGGACTCCAACTCCCAGAATTCCTTAGCCAGCACAGGGAATTCTGGGAGTTGGCTGGAAGTCTGGCTGGGAAATCCTGGGAGTTGAAGTCATTCAACTTAAAGATACCAATGTTGAAAAACAGTATGTTATATAGTTCACTGAAATACAAAAAGTACATTTTCAACTTTTCTTGCATGGCATACAATATGCAGGGATTGCCAAGCCAGCACCAGCACTGCTTCCATGATGTTTGTCTTTTTCAATTAGAGGAGAAGGTGTTTGCTGTTTAATTATTTTTTAAAAAACTTTTTTGCTCCATTCAGAAAGTGCATTTTTCCCCCTCCTATCTGTATCTTTCCTCCTAACAGATTTTGCCAGATTATTTCTCTGGCCCTTTGTCAATAATGTTTCAGCTAATTAACAATGTCGCGTTTGAAGATAAAAGAACTGCATTTAATCCAGTCCTTTGTCTCTAATGCTGGCCAGATAAGTGTTTTAGGAAGCTGACATAGTTTTCTGTAAAGTTAATTCTCAAAAGTATTTGTTTTTAAACCTATCATACTATAGGATAACAATAATTATTGTTTTAAAAAAATTTTGGTAAGCGGATATTAATATGCCATGTGTCTACAGTAGTCATCATTTAATTGTGTCCTTTGGGAGGAAATCCTTTTTTTTAATATTCTAAAGCTACTGTTAATAAATTATGTTGAGTGGCAGTAAATTCTGGTGTAAATTTACCTATTTATTCATTCTGTTCTTAAATTTTAAAACCCCCGTTGTGGTTTTTCAGTTCTTTCAAAATTGTGTTGAAATCTGCTTTGCAGTTTCTCTTCTTTGTCAGTAGCACTGGATGTTACTTAAAAGAGGCTTCCTTCGATCTCAATAACTTCTACTGAGAGTGCTGGAGAATTTCTTTAGAATTGTTTTGAGGATGTATTAGAGCCGGAGACACTTCTCTCAGTAAATATATGTCTATAAAATAAGATTTCCCATTTACAAAATTATGTTTCCTTTCTGCAAATACCAACTACTGTATATATTTTCTCTCTCTCACACACACAAATCACTCTTATATGGAACTACATAAGTAAAAACACACACACAACTATTTCACTCCTTTATTCCAGCAGAAGCAATCAAAAAGCAAAAGAAAAAAGCAGGATAAAGGACAGCTGTATAGAGAAAGGAGGAATCATAGAGCAAGAAGGAAAGAAAACTGAATTGGGATGAAATGAGAAGGAGAGAAGAGAAGAAAGGAAAGTTGTTTTTTAAAAAAATTCAGCAGGTGAACAGCTTCTGATAAGGACATTGTGAAGATGTGTTTGTTTGTTTATGTATTTACCAAATGTTTATGCCAAACCCAAAAACAACTCTCAGTAGCTCACAATAAAAACATTAAAACAGTAAAATAATAAGTATTGAAAACAATTTAAAATTAACTCAAGATCAGCCAGACAGAGAAGGAAGGAGTGAAGGAATATGGGGAGGAGGTGCAGTTGGCTTAAACCACCAGCCATCGCCATGATGGTATACCCCCATTGGGGTCCCAAGGGTCTTAAGGCCCTTCCAGAAGGCCGCAAGGGTGGGTGCAGACCTCACCTCAGGGGTGATGTTTCACAGGACAGGAGCACCAGCGGAAAAGGCTCTTCTTTCTGACCCTGCCAACTGAAATATCTTGGCTGACAGGGCCCACAGCAGGCCTTTTCTGCCAGCCTTGGTATCATCCCCAATGAGGTGAAATGGCTCCTCAAGTAACCTGGACTAAGAATGTCATGCAGCAGAATTTTGCACCAGCTTTAGCTTCCGAATACTCTTCAAAGGTAGTCCCATGTAGAGCGCATTGCAGTAATCCAATGGTGAGATGACTATGGCATGAGTGACTGAGAATGGGCAGTGCCACTCCATCCAGAGTTAGGAATGTTAAAGCCCCAGATCCTGAAGCCCAGGCACCCAATGCCACACAATCTTGCCAGGGTTCAACCGAAGCCTGTTGTCCCTCTCCAGACCCTCACAGCCTCCAGGCACCGAGTCAGGGCAGAGGCAGCATCACTTGGATCACCAGGGATAGAGATGTAGATATGAGTATCATCAGCATACTGATGGTACCTCATCCCATGGTGACAGATTTCTCACCCAGTGGCTTCAGGAAGATATTAAAAAGGAGTGGAGAAAGTACCGAGCCATGTGGCACACCAGAGAGGAGAAGCTGTGGACTGGATCTCTCCCTTCCTATTAACACAGATTGGGACCAGCCTTGGAGAAAGGAGCCAAATCAGTGCAAAACTGCACCGCCCAGCCCCAGCCCCTGCAACCGACGCAAAAGGATACCATGGTCAATGGTATCAAAAGCTGCCGAGAGGTCAAGAAGAGCTAAGATGGATGCATTACCCCTACCCCGCTCTTTCCAGAGATCATAGACAGGCACAACCAATGCTGTCTCTGTCCCATAACTGGGCCTGAACGGGTTCCAGATAATCCATTTTCTCCAGGATCCTCTGATGCTACCAGACCACCTTCTCGACCACCTTCCCTAAAAAAGTGGAAAACTGGAAGAAAATTGTCCAGGCAGGTGGAGTCCAGCGATGGTTTTTTAAGCATGGGACAAACCAGGGCCTCCTTAAAATGTCCTCTTGGAAATATCCCTCTTGCAATGAGGAATTTATCACTGCATGAACTCACTTGCTACCTACTGTCCTGGTGGCTTTCACCAACCAGAAGGGACAAGGAACTAATTGACAAATGGATGCACTGACAGCATTGAGGACCCTGTCCACTTCATTAGGGGCAACCAGATCAAATTATTCCCAGTTAACCAGGCAATGCTCCTCCCTAGGCATCTCTAATGGACCTGCATCATGCATGATTCCAACTGGAACTGAATCTGAATGACTTTGTCTGCCAGGTATTCTGCAAATTCCTCTGCATTCTACAATTTCCTCCTTCAGATGATCCCTCAAGTCCCCCTGTCCAAGGAGGGACTGAGTAATCCTAAACAAGGTTGACAGGTGACACTCTGCAGATACAATAAGGGCAAAGAAATAGTGATATCACTCATATCACCACAAGGTAAATAGCAGCTCTAATCATGTCCAGTCAGACTCATCCCTTGTCTTCTGCCAATGAGGCTCCAGGCATTTCTTTACCCTTTTCAGTATCCATGACTCCTTTTTGAACCATGGGGAGTGTTAAGTACAATGAGTAGAGAGAGGCCACACAGGCACAATCCTATCCAAAGCTTTGGCCACCCTTTGTTTCCAGAAGATGACCAGAGTTTTGGCAGAACCATGCAGTAATATCCCTGGGACATCCCCCAGCTCCTTCTGAAACCCTTCTGGATCCATCAGTCACTGCTTGAAGAGGTCCAGCCTCCCTGAGGAGGGGGACAGCATATGAGAATCTCAAAAATACCAGGATATGATCTGACCATCATAAGGAGGATAACAAAAGCTCCCCCACCAGGTCAAGTTGCCATTGCTCTGACAAGAAAATCATCTCCGATGTGTGGCCACTGTCCTGAATCAAGCCTTGGATGATCTGGGATAGGCCCATGGCTCCCATGGAAGCCATGAACCCCTGAGCTAGTCCTGAGGTCAAATCCAAGGATGGAATGTTGAAATCTCCCAGGACCATAAGTCTGGGGAATTCTACTGCCAACCCCGAGATGGCCTCCAGTAGCTCAGGGAGGGAGGATGCTATGCATCAGGGAGGCTGGTACAGTAGCAACAGTCCCAACTGATCCTGTAAGCCAAGCTTCAAGAACAGGATCTACAACTGGACACTTGCAGAGCATGGCCCCTGAAGGCAAAAAGAAATTCTTAGATGACTGCTGTCACCCCCCACTCACATTGACTCTTCTAATATTTCTCTGCTTTGTGGCAGCCAGTGCCAGGAGGATCTGCAAAGGGGAATCAATGTAAATTTTACAGACATGTAAAATTGTCTGCATGTCTGTGCTACTGATGGTTCACCTTTTTATGTGATCTGGTACCATCTTGACTTTTTGACTCAAACTCATATATATACATTCAGTAGGTGCCCATCAACCAAAGGCCATATTATAGTTCATCACAACAAATAAATAGGTTGTTTAGGTAGTCTACCTTCTTCAGCTTTTTTGCAGACATGTCAGTTGCTGTCTATTGCTGTCTTCTCAATTCTGACTTTATATACACTTGTTCTTAAAGCTTCCTCTTGTGCGGCCAGAAAAGTCCCCTTCATCTCTTTCTTCAACTTTCCTGCTTATTATGGATTGTTGCACAGTCAGCCAGATGTTTAGATTGGATTTGGCATTTTTGTCCATCTATTGAGTCCTTCCCAAGGTCCTGGGATAGGCAGTTGTTCTCTGATGGTGTTAAAAGTATCATTGCAGGATGTAAACTGTCCCAAGTAAAGCTGCTTTTTACAACTGACTGATGGATTATAATTTGTTGCACAATTAACCAGATGTTTAGAGTGGATGTGGCAATTTTCCTACCTACAACTTGCTTATGTGGTGGTCATCAAAAGTTTCCACTGAACATGTCGTAATCTGCAAAACAGAAATGCTTATGAGCTCTGCTTTGAACATTATTAAAGATCTTGCCCAAACTTTTAGAGGTCCAACAAGTGATTGATACATTAAATTCACATTTGGTTTATCAGTTCAGAAGTGCAATAAAACAAACATACTTCTGTTTCAAGCTGCCCTAAAGGACATAGTCCTGAGATTAAGATTCTAGGCATCGTAATTCTAAGGGGTCTAGAGAAATAAGATACAAAGTAATTTTCAAATTGTTTATTCAAGATGAAATAAAAAATCAAATGCCAGCAACCTACTCTGTGCGCAATCATCATTCTTGTAACAATTGTGTCTCAAAACAAAACTTGGGATCATTAAGCATGGTATGTATGCTATTACATAAATCTTCCCTTTCATTTGTCTTTCTCCCATATTTTGAATATCATCCATATTCCTTCAAAAGGGGAAAGAAGACAAGTTGTTTGCCAGAACCAGGAAACAACTGAATATAGAACAGGAAGATGGGGCTGCAGGATTTCATGTCATAATAATTTACATAAAGTCCTTAATTGTTTTTTTTCAAACACAGTATGCTTACCATGGCAACCTTTTGATCACATAGTTCACACTCTTCTGTGCTTTAAAATATACTGCACTTTGTTCAAAAGACTCCCACACACACCCCTACTATATAATATTAACATTTTGCTAACACAGAAAAAGAGAGAAGAAAGGAGGGAGAGAAAACAATCTGCTGGTATTATCTTGTCTCTCTTTTTCTTGATGCATATATTGAAGTATGATCTCCATGATATTGGTATATAACATTGCAAAGTGGGATGTGTGCTGTGCATATAGCTATATTCCAAGATACATACAAGACATACACAGACTTGGTTCATGCATTGCACCAAGCCATGGTTTAACCTGGTTTATGGAATAAATAATAATTGGTTATGTTTGCATAACATAGTAAGCATCCCATTTAAGCACATTCATAATGTTTGAAGTATCACCCATAGCATCTGCCTGGCCAATTTGATCCTGAAGGTTTGTCATGCTCCAGGTCTCTTCAATTAAACAATATCTTCTATCAGAACCCAGAAGTGTACCTTCTCTGTAGTGGTGCCTGATTCCACCCAAGATCTGGATGGGCCCCACTCTATTGCTGGTTAGAAGAGTTGTGAAGATCTGGGTCTTCAGCCAGGTCTTTGGTGAGGGAGAGTGAGATCCCTCACTTCATTGTGCTTGACATCTTTTATCTTTATCTTTTATGTATATGGATTTCATTGTACTTTATTTTATTGTTGTGAGCTGCCCAGAGTTGTTGAGAATCAGGTGGTATACAAGTTTAAATAAGGACCATAACAACAGTGGCTGCAAAATTTCACAAACTGACTATGAATAGCAGCATGTCCAAGTTGCCAAAATTATTCATTGGAAACTTTTCCAGAGGTTTGGATTTGAATGTGGAAGAACCAACATAGCACTGGGACCATCAAGTTGAGATGGTTTTGGAAAATGAGCAAGTTAAGATTTTATGGAACTTTAAAATCAAAACAGACAGCTTGTTCATAACATGCTTGATATGATAGTCACTGAACAAAAAAGTCTGATTTATTGATGTTGCTATACCAAGTGATGCTAGGATTGAAAAAAATCTGTCTGAAAAATATTGGGAAATACTGGGACTTGCAGATCAAAGTTGAATGTAAAAGAAATCCACCGTTATACCAATCTCAATTGGAGCCCTTGGAGTAATACTTAAAGGACTCTCTCACCATTTGGAAACATTGAATTTATTAGACCCAAACACCCTAATTTTACAAACAGAAATATCCTGCTTGGAACTGCCTATATCCTTAGATGCTACCTTATTAATTATTAGATCCTTGAATAGGAATTGAATTATTAACTTTTCACCAATCTTTGATTGTGAAAAGAAGAAGAGAAGAAGAAGAAAACACCCTGCACTTAACAATTGTTGTTAAGAAAAACACCCTAGATTTAACAATCATTGATAAGAAAGATTAAAAAGTCTGGATAGAGGACATTGTTGTATGTGGAGACAACAGAAGAGAAAGAACTGGAGAAAATCACAAAATATAAAGACCTGCAAATAGAACTGGAAAAGTTATGGCAAAAGAAAGCAAAGATAGTGCCAATAATAATAGACGTCTAGGATGCAATCCCAAAATATATGGAGCACCATTTAAACACCATCAGCATTGACAAAATCACCATCAGTCAATTGCAAAAGGCAGCTTTTCTTGGAACAGCTTACATCCTGCAATGATACCTTTAACACCATCAAAGAACAGCATCTGCCTATCCAGATGATCCAGGGAAGGACTTGCTAAGTGGATAAAAAATCCAGATCTATCCTAAACATCTGGCTGACTTTGTGACCAATCATAGTAATAATAATGATCCATCCAAGAATGGCTAAAATTTAAAGATGGGGAAAATCAAATGCTTTCCTGAACAATCATGTGACTTACTTCTCTACAGTTCAAGAATTCTGTCATCACTTGATTTCTCTGTAGATATAACATAAGTTAAAATACTTTTTAATTTCATTATGGTCCAAATGAAGCCAAAACTTGCTTATTTACCTGGAAATAATTACACTATATTCAGTGGGACTTCTTCCCCAGTACATCAGCAAAAGGTTGTATTCTAAATAATTTATCATCCTAGCTTCATCATCCTCAGTCCAGTATATCTAACAATATAGATATATTTTATAGATATATTTTATCATCCTCAGTCCAGTATATCTAACAACAGCTTCTCTCTAGGGTGATCTTCAGATGTTCTGGACTATATGTACACTAGGCCCAACCAAACTTCTCAGTTTGTTTCTTTAGCATAAATATTGTTTTGCCATAATTTGGACAAGAGTTCTACTTTATAAATATATAAGGAAGCTTCATTGATTTCTTAGTACAAAATGTCTCATTAATATATAGGCCAGGATTCCTTTATCTCTCCCAGTGAGGCACCACCTTGCTGTAGTTGGGGACTTGTGTGCTCTGAAGAAGATGAGAGCTGTGCCAGAAGTTCAACCATACTGGACA
>JANHZU010002798.1:154023-170332 GCA_032468055.1 Acrochordus granulatus | reverse complement strand
TCATTTCTACATCAAATTCCATTGAAAATGATTTTTTGGTGAATATTTTTGGGGGCATGGAACGGATCATCTGATTTCCTATTGTTTTCAATGGGAAACCCCTTTTCGATTTATGAGCATTTAGCGCTAAGAGCGTTCTTCTGGAACGGATTAGTCTTATCTTGTGAGGCACCACTGTAATTATGTAGGACAATAAAAGTAGTTATAAATACAAAGCAAAATCAAATCTAATGCTTTATTTGTATGCATCTTCACATGGAGAATTGCTTTCTTTTCGGAATCATTCTTTCCACAAATTATCCCAAAATTAATAGTTAATAAAGATTCCATCCAATAAATGGAAGATATATAATGCAGACAAATGTTTTTATGAGCATTATGAGAAATCACCTGATCAATGAACTTTTTGTACATTTGTTTGGATGGAAAGTTCAATGTTATCAGTCTACATATGTAGCCAGGGACATGTATTTATATCTGTCTCTGAAATCTCTCTTAGATTAGAGACTCTGTAAAACAATGCAAGCTATTTGCGTGTTGACTGACAGCAAATGAATCAGTTCTCATTTGTAAAGTAACTGGACAATTTTTTTTTTCTTGTTAACTGTAGAACTTACAATCAAACGGTCCAATGAATACATACGTATTCATGAGCAATTCTTCCAAAAAAAAGTATGCAACATTTCAGTAAGCACTGTGACAGGTGCATATGGCTTTTTTGTCTTGCAGGCTGATGAAAATAATATCAAGCCACTTCAATCTATTTCATTGCTCCAAACATAATTTAACATATTCAAGAAAATGAGTATCAGTTGTGCAAAATATTTCAATTAAAGCTGTAATAAAAAATGTTTGTGTGGTTTTAATATTATTTATCTCAGTGACTTTGAACATAGCATTTTAGTAGACATAATCAGGCCCAATATCATGACATGAGCAGTTAAGATTCTGGGCTTGTTGGCCAGAAGATCGGTGGCTTGAATTTGAGACCCAAAAGCCACTACATAACAGGATGAGCAACCTTTGTCTGCCAACCTAACATTTCAAAAGCATGTAAAAATGCAAGTAGATAAATAGGTATCATACTCGGTGGGAAAGATAACAGTGTCTGTGCATCTCGGCATATAGTCATGCCAGCCAGATGACCCACAGAAATGTCTTTGGACATGCTGGCTCTTCAGCAAGGAAACAGAGATGAGCACCACCTTCTAAAGTCAGCCATGATTGGCATGGGAAACTTTTACCTTTTATCAGGCCCAAAACCAAGAATAACATGTAGTAATTATTCCAAACTGAATTCATTATTGTTCCACACTTACAGACAAAATCTTGTCAGACTAAGCTCTCTACTATCTTCATCTACAATAAATACTGTGAACTATTAGAGAGGGTCTGTCTTCACCTTATTTCTCTTATACATAATATCCGGACTGAGTTGCCTCTTGCTTCTCTGGTATGCACTCCCTTCCTCCTGGGAATCCATCTCCTTACATCTGAGGCAATCAGCGAAGCATAATGTTGAGATTGTGCTATCAGGGTCAAAGAGCAAACATACTTTATTTCAAAAAGGCATGTTCAAAACCAATTAATATTCCCCTTTAACAACAACTCTTCATGATCAGTACAATTACCGATCATATAATGTACTCTTAAATGAGAAGTTAGGCTTGTAAATGTAGATGTTACTTCCTTGAAGTTCCCTGCAATGGGTATACAAAGTCTGTGATCAGATCATCATAATTCCATAACATTAACATTAATGTTAATATTTTATATAAACATAGGCCTAGTTTTCTAAGAGAAAATGTCCTTTCATCCAAAGGCTGATGTGGCACTGGTTGGGACCCCAGTATATTGCATTCAACTATATACAACTCCAGTAGTTCTGTGAAAAAAAAAATTCAGTGGAAAAATACAGTTTAGCGCATAGCAAATACCAAGTTCACAGCTTTATTACTTTCTTTGAGGGAAAACAGAGTGCTAACCAGAGTGACTTGCATATGGAAAGAATCATCTCATGTGACTCACTTTGATGTTCAAGGATATAATTCATATTACATAGGCTTCTTTCTCATATTTATCTGATTAATTACTCATGCTGGTCTTTGTTAATCATTTATGGAGCCTGGCTGCAAATAAGCAGAACTGGACTATTAAGGGCTTCCCATTCTCCATGAGCATGAAACACACTTATACAAATGTGATAAAATACAAATAATCCTGGAGTATGTTGATCACTTCCACTGTACATCTTATGATGAAGAAAATTCAATATCTGCTAGTCATAAGAAAAGAAGCATCGTTGAAAAAAAAGGTAAAGGAGACCCTGCCAGTCGTGACCGACTCTAGGGAGCGGTGCTCATCCCCGTGTCCAAGCTGAAGAGCCAGTGTTCATTCTGGGACGGCTCTGTGATCATGTGGCTGGCATGGCTGGACACCTAAGGTGCATGGACACTATTACCTTCCTGCTGGAAGGGGCAGTACCTATCTATCTACTCATGCTCGCACACTTTTGAACCGCTAGGTGGGCGGGAGCTGGGGTGGAACAGCAGACACTCGCCCTGCTGCGCATAGTTGAAATAGACACAGATTTTATTATACTACACCAGTTGTGAAATAAACCTTGAAATAATTACAAATAACGTTTTTATTTTTTCTTGCTGTTATTGCAGTCTTGTATATTTTTCAGCACAGTATAATTGACAGAAAGGTAACAAATGCATCTTTGTTTATGACTACATCTCTATGATGATGCATCGAAATGCAACTGTATGCACTTGTGAATAGTTTGGAAACCTTGAGGAAAAGGGAAATGTATCAAGATGATATAATAATAACAACTGGTTTTCCATTATTTACTAATTTTGCTGTAAATCTCATTTGCAGTCTTTACAGTAATAAATAGTAAATGCTATTTCTGAGAATGTACTGAAGGAATATATGGTTATCTGCAGAGAGAAAAACAATCAAATTTCCTCTTTTTACTTGGAACATACTACGATTTTATAGGTTAAACAATGAATGTTCACAATTAATAAAGTATCTTCTATATTTGGATATCAGTTACACAATTGGGTTCTGAGCATAATTGATAGTGTAAAATATTATTACTTGGGTTCCTGGGTCAAATAAGTTGGTTAAGTATCCAGTAGTTAATAAAATCAGTTGGTATTAGCTTTTTATATTCTTCGATGTTGTGTTTTTGAGTTCTCATAGTCCAAAACTTCATCCTGCGAATGTAGAAGTCATTCTGATAATTGTAAACATGAATTGTTTAACCAATAAGATATGAATATGTTCCAAGCACTATAAAAGGAAATTTGATGGTCATACATATCTGATGCATAGTTCTCTTCATATGTTATAGTATTATGTGGACAGCAGATAGGAAATTAGTATGGATCATGTAACTGGGATTCCTGGCTGTTATAAATCCCATTTGCTTATCTGTATGGGATACTTTGTTCTGATCACTTGAGCAGCTGGAATTAATTTTAGGTTTTAATTGAAAGTTCAATGATGAATGTTGTAGGAATATTTAAAAATGTTCTACAGAAACAAAATGGGTTGGATTCTTTCTGATCATGGGCTCTAAACTATGAAATGCAGAAGACCAAGCCCTGAGAAAGGTTCATGAATTAGAAACTGAAATATGGAAACACCATTCGTTCTCAATCTGCTTATTTGCCACAACTGTTCCTGACTTTGAAGTGTACAGATCTTAACATTGCTTTAAATTCTAGATTTGAATGTCCTTCTGTTTGGGGAAAGGGAAATATTTCCCTTTTCTCTGCCTTCAAGAAATATACTGCAAACATATTCTACTTTTGTATTATACAAGACAAATCATTATTCAGTGGTGGGTACATTATTGATATGGAAAATGTTCACATACAAGTCTCTGTGCTTAAAAAGATTAAGTAATAGATGATGTGAAACATTATATTCCTGAATACTCTGGATACCCATAGCCAATCAATGCAGAAATTTAGAGCTAGATTGATTCAATCTGACCAGGCATAAAATAGATTCTTTGATTCCTAATTTTCATGTTTACCAAAGATAACTGGGAATACGGTTTTATGAGATGTTGAGATGTTCCCAGTGAGATATCCCTACTTTAACCTTACAAACTAAAGCTCCCTAAATTCCTTTTAGAAAAAGGTAGCAACATCTAATGCAGTTTATTCACTTTTATAAGTATGCCCTGCCTTGAGAATTTCTTGAATCAATTTTGTGATCTGTAAAAAGAATAGATCTGGTGTTATCATCACATAGTGATGGCATCATAGGCAAATGATTAATTTTACTGGGTAATTGAAACAATTAAATGTCCCAAATAATATTTTCTAGACACCATTTTTATTCATTTTTCATTATAAACCAGTATCTGCTGCTTACTTCAGAAGGATACTAAATAAAAATTGAAGTGGAGGAAAATAGTGCTCTATCCTACTGGTCTTTTAGTAAAAACTCAGTATGTAAATGTTATATCAATATGTTCCCCTTTTAAAAAGAAAACAAATTGCTTCCCCTCTTCCATTCTGTGATATAAGAGTTAAGAAAAGGAAATGTAAATTCTTCACATGTAAATATTCTGCAGGTACTAAGTATTAAGTGAAACATAGCATCTGCCTTCAAGACTTTAAAGAAACTTATTTTTCAAGGATCATGTACCAATTTTAGTTCACAGGATGCTTGAATAAATAGCATATTTGCATAATTGACCCCAAACATGATTCATCTTTAATATACTAGATGAAGAGTCAAACTCCTATAACAAATAGTAAAAATTGTTATATCAAATATAACATCAAATATTTTAAAAATAGCCAATGGAAATGATAATTTCTGGAAATACAGCAGATGGGATTTCATTATTTTATCTCAGTTGCAATTTTAACAAAAAAAATCACTCCTTTGTAGTTATTTTTACTGAGATTGAAACTCTCATTAGCTCGGTTCCCAGCAGCTACTATTTCCATTTTTTTTTGAAAAAAAAACTCATTTAGTGCAAAAATACAGCTTATTTTAGCACAATGGTCCTCAAAGTGTAGTCTGGAGATCTCTGGGGGATCCCCAAGACTATTTCAGGGATCCACAAAGTCAAATAAATATTTTAAATTTTTTGTTCTAATTTCTAACACAATAAATATTAAAAGATTAAAAACTAGCTCTCTTTGGGGTACTCAATCATTTTAAGAATGTAAAGGGATTCTGAAACCATAATGTTTCAGAATCTCAATTTAGTAGTCTTCCATCAAAAGTTAAGCAACCCAAAGACTGTAGACCATGTCTTGCAAAAAGATACTATGTAGCTCATGGTTCTGTGAATAAAGTTTTTGATTAGTAACCACCAATTAGAATGTTAATGATATTTCAAAACTGATTTTGAGAAAGACATTATTCCCTATCTATACATACATATTCTTGGTTCCACTTCACCTTACATAGTTAAAAAACAACCACTGCCACAACAACAAAACGAACATGAAAATCTGAGTAACTGTTTACAAGAATCTTCTAGAGAACACCGAGCTAGACAAAATTACTCAGTGTTGGTGCTTACACCAATATATTTTCTAGTCTATTCCACTTGCATATGTAGAATTTCTATTAGAAACACGTGATATTTATGTGATGACTCCAACCAAATTTTCATTTTCTCAGTCAAGGATATTAAGTGCAGTTATAATTGGGTAGACTAGAACAACTCACCCACAACTTCTTCCTTCTGTTTCAGCATAAAATTAAGTGTGACGTAAAACAATCATGGATTCATCTGTTTGCATCTTTATCTTTCTGCTACAAGATCTTACTTTGCTATTTTAGAATACTTTCATCTTTGCTTTTACCTTATTTTCTTTTATCTTTGCTTTTATATTAAAAGTTTATTAAGACTGATAATATGCACAACAAAAATGTGGTGTATCTTAAAACTATCTCATATTGACTGCTGAGGTAAAAACAGTAACTAAAATGGCTTTTGAATCAGTCAATGATATCAGACTAATGATATCACACTTCTGGGCTTCATCATTTAAAGATATTTCTACTGATTTAAAAAAAACACAGAAAATCAGTATATAATAAGAAATTTTCCAATAGTTCTGCTTCACTCACTCTGATATCTCTGGGATTTTCCCACCCCCACATCCAAACTTTTTTTTTGTTGTTGAGATACTGATGAACCAATTTTCAGCTTCCATCTCAGATATTGGATCGCAAATTGCTGGAAAATAACATCCGCAAACTAATTTCTAGGACTTGGCAGGCAATCAACAGACAAAATCTGGTCACATATTTCTAAATTTTCTGAAAGGAAAACAATGATACAGTACATTCAAATAATTGTTTAGTCACAAGCTAAACAATTAGGCCTTCAAAAAGTAACATGACAATTGTTCTAGTTTCATTGCCTAACATTTTTGTTATTTCATGCAAGAAAAAAGAACTATCTTGGAACTAATACCTGAAACTCAGACATCATTGATTACTTTGATGTTTCTTCTCTGTCAGAACATGTCAGTTTTCCTTCTTCCTGCCATTTGGAGAACAATTAACAGAATAAAGCATTCCTTTTATACAGTTCAAATAATGGCAGGTGGTGCATTTGGAGAGGTGACCTATGCCTTGCATAAGTAGCACAGATGCCTCATTCTTTGAAGAAGCATGACACATCTATTTGACCCCCTTAAAGCTGATCAACTCAATGTGCCCTGGCCCTTTCAAATTTTGCAATATTGCTTCAACATACCACACAAAGTACAATAGTGTAGACCCTTAAGCCAAGTATAACTGGGGCTGGTTTTATGAATGGGAATGTTCGAACCTGTAAGTTGTTACATGATTGAAAGATGTCTTGGTATCATGAAAATATGGTTCTGATTGCAAATTATACTTCTAGATTGATTTTCGTAAACAAAATTTGCATATTAACAAAACTTCAGTTTGAATAGGGGGAGCTGTTTTTGGTTTCAAAGGTGAAAAAGTGCTGGATTTATGCTCCTAGCTATTGGGTGACTTTTTCATCTTTGAAACCAAATGTGATGGTACCCTAATTCCTTGTTCATCATCATAAATAACTCTGAATTTAATTCCTTTGGGGAGGAAAGCAAGCTTATAATACAGTGTAAATGAAGTAACAGACCTACTATACCTGTCATAAAATTATGAATAAATCCAAATACAAATTACCATAAAAAATCAATTAACTGAAAAAAATGATTATATCTGCTTTTTTACTGAATCATATTTAATGAAGCTTACTTCAAAGAATTATTCAAAATATAAAAATAAAATATATAATTACATCATAGTGCTTCAGATGGAAATATTAAGATTAAACAGAATTATTAAAAATAAACAATTGAATCTCAATATTTTTATGTAGGTAAATGAAATAATTTTCATTTTCACCTGTTCACTAGTGATACCAATAGGTAACTCTGTAAGTTGTAGCTGAGGGGAAAAATCACAATGATTTAAAGCAAAAATATACACATTTTCTTATGAAAGAACTTATTCAAATGAAAGAAAAGTATTTCTGGATAGGACATCTGGAAAAGTTACTGCTTTGCTCAAGTAGATTACAATCTGTAACATACTTAGTATAACATAAAAATAAAAGATAATATTTTGACCTCTGAGACTTACATATTGAAAACAAGATTAACATAAATATATTTTACTTACTTCATAATAAGAAGTCTCATAGAAAAAATGACTGGACCAACTGTCCTGAATACAGAAATGTCACACTGTTATGAAGGAAGTAATAACAGAAATTTGTTTGGGAACCAGTTGGATTTATTTGGAGGAATCAAAAAAAATACTATGTATGTTGTAGACAGAACAAATTGAGCATATCGTAAAAGTTTTTAAATGATTTTTGAATTCATTAAAATAACATTTTTTTTGGCTGCAGAAATTAAGAATTATCAAAAAGTCAGTGGATAGGAAACCTTTAGAAGAAAATGAAAGATAAACATTCAGATTTTTATTATTTCCTGGTTTCACCATAGATACCCTGAATAGGTCCAAGATCCTTCTATCAGATTAGGGTATACACACTCATTATTTCTGAAAGCTAAGTCAAATTCATCCGTTAAACTTTATGCGGCAGAATGTGATAATATCCAATATATAGAAACATTACATCATGCAAAGATTACGTATTGTATTTGGGAGGGTGTGATTCATTTTTTCTTTCTTGGTTATAAACTTCATGGATTCTATCTTATGTATTGTAGCATAAGCCCATGATACGTTGTTCCATTGATTTCAACTGAACTTTATTCTGAATGAAGATACAGAAAAAACTGCCTAAGATAATAAATGACATCATTGGACAGTGGTTGAGATAAGAACAAAAGTTTATTATAAACCTTGGGGTTCATATTCAAGAAGGATTTTTTATTTGTGATTCTTAAACAATAATCTGTTCATCCTGCATATTAATAACCTACTTTTGAAATTGGGTCATTTTGATATAATATTTGCATGTTTGGTACATTTAAGCACTTGAGTATTACCATGCAAATATAGGTAAAATCTCTCTTTTAAAGATGTGAAGAGTTCCCATGATTAGCAAATAAAATGAGAAAACAACTGTCAACTATTTCCATTACTTAGAACATTAATTCTAGGTCCTTACTTTTCACTATTGTAGTTGCAAAGCTCAGAAAAAAATTATTCTATTTGTCGACTAAGGATGGGACTCCTATGTGAAAAGTATAGATTATAAAGAAGACTCCTATTTCTCAGAAGGAGAAAAAGAAGGAAAGAAAATGTATTTCAAAAATATGAAGAAATAAGCACAAGAAATATTTGTTTACCATCTCAAAATAGAGGTATCACAAGTCAATCTAGACTTTTTAAAATGTTATTATTGAATATGATGATTTTTTCCTCTCCATGTCCTCCCTTTATGCCTTCATCAAGGTACTTCTACTTTGCCAAATCACAAGAGATTGTTGGAAAAGAAAATGAGTGAAAAAGTTGGAAGTTTTTGTCAAACGGTTCCGCCAGATCTTTCTAGAAGAGTACTATAACTGCAGGTGTTGTAATTCATTCCAAAACAATACAGAAATATAGTTTCCACCTCACCCCATTCTATAATATCACAGCCATTGAAAGGGCATTTCACATTTGCTTCTAAGCATTTAGATATGTCCATTTTTAGAACTGGTTTGAAATGCACATGTAATGTGTATGTTAAAGGCTGACGGCAATGGAATTGTGCATACAAATTTAGTAACACCTTTATGTTTTTCATTTCTTCAAGATCAGGCATGTTTAAAAGAGTTCCAGCTTATGTAGCCAAATAAAACAAAGGGTAGCAAACTTACAAACAAGAAAGAAAGACATGAAAGAGATGCCACAACATTTTTCATCAATGAAAAATTTCTCTTAACAAGAAAATAAATATGTGATATTCTCCCACAACACATATAAACATATTTAAAAATGTTTTAAATGGTTTGGAGCCAGCCCTTTTCTCAATTTTTAGTAAACAATTATTTGTATAAATAATGTAGAAGAACATAAAGTATGCTGCCAACAGACTGAGGAGATACAGGCATAGCAGCTCTCATCAATGAAGTTTCACAACATTTGCAAACAAAAACATCTTGTTTGCTTTTCTTCTTCTTGAGCTGGCATATAATGAAAAAATAAAAACAAAACTTTAAAGTCCATCCAGTCTTTTAAATTAATTTAAATTTTAAATTAATGTATCATTAGTATGATCTTTTCCTGCATAGAATGTGAAATAAAAATTTGTTTGAAAAGAAACACAAAATGAGCTCAGCCTTCCCATAATTAAAGCATTTTCGACATTTCCATTAAAAAAAAAGCTGGGAATGTTAAAGTCAAAGTGACCAAGCAACTATGTGCAGAAAGTAACCCTTTTATTATATTATGTACTGTAGTAGTAATAAAGTTTGTTGGAAGTGCATGAATAAAAAGTTAGTGAAATTACAGGAGGAACAATCTATATAGCAATAATAGGTGCATTCACTGTGCATCTGAAAAGAAAAGAGAGAGAGAGAGAGAGAGAGTTTTCACTCATTTTGGCCTAAAACTTGTGTTCAGGTTTCCAGAATTCTGACATCAGAACCCGGATAACACTGATTAGAACCATAAGGCTTTACAATAAAAGCTAAAATATTGACCATATGATGGCAAAAAAGTCTTTATTTTGTGGTTAACTTATTCTCTTCTAGCTACTCTCTGATGAAGTGGGTGGTGCTGTAGAGGAAGACCTCCGTCTTCTAGACAAGGACCTTGATCGTTCTGCACTGTAAGTTACATGCTTATCATAATTTTGTATTTGAGCTTCAAGGAATTCCCTTTGCTGCTGGCTAATTGTCTGACTAATCAGTCCAGGGAGAGCTTGGATGCTACCAATTAAAGTTTCCAATTTAGCTTCCAGAGTAACAATCCTCTTTTCAAAGTCTTCGCTTCGTTCATTCAAGTCAGAAATCATATCATACATAATGTTTTGAGTCTAAAAGGAGAAAGAAAAGAAATTATGCAAATAAGATTTTTCAGTGGTATTCTCAAACATACATAAACAGATTCACAACTGAACCAACTTGTTTTACAAACTTCTTTTTTATGCTAGATTAATGATAAAACCAACTTGTTTTACAAACTTCTTTTTTATGCTAAATTTCTTTTTTATTCAGTACAATATGTTACATATTGTACTGAACTGGAGCTATTAATTTACATGTCAAGCATGAAAAACATTTCAGAAGAATAAAGATATAATAATGTGAATCATGTCTGTCTAGAAATCTATTTACCCAGAAGCTGTAAAGATTCTCTGCCTATGAAATAGATTTTAGTAGATAATTGTTTCATTTTTCTCTAATATTAGCAGAACAAAAATGTCTCCCAAAGGCTTCAGTACACATTATGCAGTAGTATTTTTCCTGTTTTCTATTAATTCTGGCCCACACTCCCCACCCCATTTTTTGGCCATGAAGTACTTCCATCCCTTTTCCCATTCAGGAGACAACTAGGAGTTTCCAAAGAGTATTTTCCTGATGCAGTAGTAGCACTTTCCTTTGGTAAGCTGCCGCTGTCTGTTATGTTGTAGAATACCTTTAATTTGGAACAAAGTAGAAAATTATGCTCCTCTTTGATTGAAAAGAGACCAAGTACAAAAATCAGATAGATAAATCTCACAGGGAATGTGGTTCTTAGCCTAGAAAAGGCAATGCAATAAAATATGCATAAATATTAAAATAAATATATAAGTCCAAATAATAACCTAATACAACTCCTGATGAGATGTCTCCTGCAGTCTTTACTATCCCTTGGTTTAAAAAAACCCCCAAAGTAAAACCCTTTCTCTTAACCAGAGTTGAACTTTCTCCTCTTTTTCTTTCATCATCCACTAACATACATCCACAACAATAGAAAGTCTAATAGCTGACTGGCCTTCATTCAATGTCTGCCTCCCTCTACCTTACATGGCCATTACCATTTGTGCATCCACTTTCAGTACCCAAAAATGGAGTTCATATCTCCTGTGTACCATTTAGATACTCATTGGCCCTACACTGGGACACACTCTAAATCTGGTGGAGTTCATGATCAAAGAGGAGAGGAGCTCTGGAGAACTCAGCTGTCATGGATAGATTAGTTATTTGGCTTTGAGATGATTGCTGATATGAACTTCATGAGCTGGTTAAAACAAGTTGTCCAAGGAACTAGTTGGATCTAAATGGTTTCTTTAAGGGGCCTGGAGATTTAGCTTCTTCTTAGGAATACAAAATGCCTCAGTAGCAGCTACTATTGCTTCAAAGCATTCACATCTCTTTTACAAAGGAAAATCAGTTGATCTGGTTTGGTTTATATCCTGCGTTTCTACTCAGTCAAGCAGTCAAACAACCTGATATCCTTAATAATAATAATGTTGCTGTTTTAATGAAGTGATGATGGCAAAGAACCAGAACAGAACAGAAAAAGGATATCTCAAAGTAAACTGAATCAGGAATTGACTAACACCTTTTTTGAGCAGTGTGCCATGTTAGTGAAGACACTGAGAAATTCACAGAGGAGGCCACAGTTGCCATGTGATTCCTCTTTCTTCAAGTTGGTGAGGATAGGGAGCTATAATGGTAGGCTGTTTGTTATCTGCAGGTTGCAGTATAATATAATTTGAATCCTACTTGACCTAAGCGTCAATGTTGGGGCAGAGGATGAGGTAAATTGGCAGCTCCTTGTCATATTGTTTTAAATTATTTTGAATGTTTCAAGGATACTGACAGAGTGTCTGAAAAAGTAAGGGCTACTTCATGTTATAACCCTATTCACCTGGCTGCTTAAACTGGTTAAGTAAAGTCAGCTTCAATGCTTAAGGAAGATTATTAAGGCTTCTTTGGAGCGGGGATATATTGTGTCAGAAGAAAGCAAATGATAAATCCATTTTTAAAGAAAACTTCCCTGTTTCAACATAAACACCTGGAAAACTATCAGTTTCAAGCACACCATTTCCAGAACTAATACTTTATATGAGAACTTAAGATATATCCAAAGGATGCTAATTATCTGCAGCTATTTCAGTTAAATTTTTAGTCAGGTGGTGTGTAGAAAACATGTTGGTCAACTTGATATATCACTTACATTATGAATTTCACAAGAAGAATGAACGCTGGTGGCTATCCAGGAGACTAGACGCTGGTGGCTATCCAGGCAGTCACCAGGAGTCAAGACTGGCTTAAAAAACACAATCACCTAAAAATCTAAAAGGCCCAGAGCTGACAGAGGTTTAATAATTCCAGATTAATATATAAGGTTCATAGTCTGCTTTTCAGTCTGGAGGTCCATTGGTGCTCCATACACAGTGCTTTCTCTTCTCAGTTTTTCACAGAGAAATAACCTTAGGGACTCTATTGGGCTGAGAGAAAGGGACTGGTCCAAAGTCAACCAGTAAATCTTCATAATTGACAGTGAACTAGCATGAAGTCTCCACAATGCCAGTCCAACTCCTTACTCACTATATCACTCTGTCTCTCAAGTTTTCTAATTATACATTGAATCAACTTAAATTGAATTTCAGAAATGAATTAAAGTTGATTGACAAAACCAAGAAAATGTCCTCTTCATTTTATAATGCTGCACTAACCTTTGCCAAATCCACCAAAGTATTTGCCTGATCGTTCAGTTTTCTCTGTTCCATTTTAACACTTCTTAATCTAAAAGATAGAAATCCAAGTCAGATATCTCTTGTTTGAAAATTCATAAAACCTGTATACAGCATGCATCTAAACAAATAACTGCATGGACAATGTCTTGAATATTTTGTGTACAGTCATAACTGGTTATGTGTCTGGGTACAATGAAGAGCATGCTTCCTTAACACCGCAAAAACAAAGAGAGAGCAAGAAAATGTGATGTCCCCGAAACTACTAATTGCCATGGTTAACGCTGAATTCAAAGAGGGAAGTAAGGATTTATTCATAGTATATGAAAGAAAGCCAAAACATTCCTTAAAGCTCCTGTATCCTAGCAAGTAGCCATAGGAAGTAATGAATAATGTCTTCATTATTACTTAAGTAATTATACTTTTTCCTTATGCCTACATGATTAGATACAGGTAAAAGCCCTCTTCAGTCTGAAATGGATTTGGTTAGGAGGTGTTTGAACCTGATGAAAATACAGTGATAAGTGAGTTCCTTCTTAATATTTAAAAACTTTTATCTGACCAGCAGCTAAATGATGCCCTTGTTAATATGTTAATCATATTATGTTAATATATTATCATTGTTCTTGTGGCTGATCTATGTACTTTATTAAAATGTGCATGGGTAAAACATTCTTTTTAATTGGTTTAGTTAGCCTGTTTATCTGTCAGTGATTGAGCTGGAACATTAGAAAGATCAGATGGGTATAATGTAAAAGAGACCCCAGGGTATATCCTTCCCTTGATACTTAAGTCATTCCATTCCTGCTAATTAGCTGAGCATGGTGAGACAGGAATAAAGGGTATATTATGCTGCATTGTAATGGGAAAGTTTGTGTTCCAAGTCTATGCCCCACACAGACTGAGAACACAGTTCTTTTGTCTTCAGGATTCAAAATGGGGAGGACAGAAATAACTGTCTTGTGGTTCCCTCCTCCACACATTCTGTTTTTTAGTGCAAAATTTTTTTCCAAATTTCCATATTCACACCAAAGTACTTTCAGAGCTTTGATATATATGCAAGCATTTTTTAATTTGATCAGAGGAAGCAGTTTTATATGTACTTTCTTCAGTGCATCAGGAATTGTTACCTCTACCAAAGTCAATACAGAAATCCTGCAAGTAAGGACATTCTTCATGTTGGAAATCAATGGCCACAAAGAATTGCTTGGAGGATTGTTTTCTAAGAGGCCATCTATCACCACTAGGCTGCACCGGCAACAAAGGCATTTGTGCAAAAACCCACAATCCACTGATTTAAATACAGAGCCCATTGCTGATATCTATGTGAGGAAGTTATTTAGTTCATAACATAGTTCTCATTTGTCACTGTTCTGTGTTCTATGTTTTTATACATGAAAATCTATATCTCATTAAAGAAATACAGAGGAACCTCAGATGGATAGAGATCTTATTTTTTTAAAGCCATTTTTGTAAATCTCATTGGAATTGCCTTCTATATATATACTTTGGAATAATTTTATTTACACTGTTTAATCAATTTGTCTTAAAAATGATATTAAACTCCTTCCCCATAGAGAGTTATGGCATTTGTTCTCAACTTTTATTTCTGTTGAATAAAATCTGGCTGATTCACATGCCCTAAACTGAGGTGCTTCCTGATTCCCTCTAAAAGGCTTGCTAAGGGTTGTACATGCACTTTGCTTGAAATGACGACGAAAGTACGGCTGTAATTGTACAAACTCATCACTACTGTCAGGAGAAAAGGCTGACGTTCATATTGTCAGCAGGAGGAAGAAACTATGAACAAGAATGTAACAAGGTCCTGTGCAGTTGTAAACATAAACCCCAAAAAAGGAAATAAAACAGAGTGCTGATTTGAGAAACACAACTTGCATATATCTTTAGACAAGTAGATTTGTTTGTACAAGCATTTAGAAGTCTACTAAAACTAAATTGCCAGTTATTTTTGAAGACAAAATGGCCAATTATTAATTTAGAATGAAGATTCTTTCCTTCCTCATGTGAATTTTGGGACAAATATGAAACAATATAAAATCTGATTATTTTCCTCTCTTAGAAATGTATGTTATTAAGAGAATATTTCTGGGTTTTTTGGGAATGGATGTCTTTAGTCTTATGTGACTTATGAGAGGAAAACATTTTACATTAATATTTTCTTAGCTGCAACAGTCAGATTAAAAATGAAACTAGTTGGATCTTTCTCTGTAAATTATGCAATATTGATACTCTGATTCATCCCTTCTGAACTTCACTTATCACAGAAGAAATTCATGACTTTGGATTGCAGTTCCACAGTAGCAACCAGACTATAGAAATTCACAAATAAAGTATCAATTTGTTGCATGCAGACAGTGGTAAATTCTGCAAATTTTAAAGGAACAGCTCACACAACTTACTTCCGAGCTCTATTTTCATTGTTGAAATAAAAGACAAAACAAAAGAAAAGAAACTGTAACATTTTCTAAAACAAATCAGTCAAGGGATGGTCTTCAAGTGAACGCAATGGGATCTGTATAGCTGGTAGTTCTCACATTTTCCCCATGGGGCCAGGGGACCATTATTAATGAAAATGAAATCTGTGCCAACTCAGATGCAGGATAATATTGCTGTATCATCACATTCCCTGTTTTGCACCATTTCACCACAACTGAATTAATTGATCCCTGTTCACGTCCCTTGCTATATATATACAGAGTAAAAGCTTAACCTCCCATCCCAATGTGACTTTTATCAATAGGAAAAATATATGATTTGTATATCTATGTGATGGAAGTTTGATCTTCCCTCCTTTTGTCATAAAGGGGTGCTTCCTTTTGCTGTCACCAAAATAAGACTGCAGAGACATTCAGTCTTTGTTTTCTTGAACAGAATGAAGCCAAGAAGATGGTAGAATTGGGAATATTTTAATAGCAATATTTTGGGAGAGGTACATATGGAAAGCAATTGACAGCTATCCCAGTGGATTACAACCCAGCTCCCTTGCCCTTGGTATTGTCTCACTTTCTGCAGTTTCTCACAGTGATTTGAAAGTCAGGGGGTATGGCAGGGAGCTAATCTCTTTAAATGAGAAACAAAGGGCATAAGAGATGCTAAAGTATGATTATGATTGTGTGTTCCTAAAATAGA
>JANHZU010002798.1:66442-77517 GCA_032468055.1 Acrochordus granulatus | reverse complement strand
TGGACTGGATGATTAGATTTGGCAAAGTGAATGGGGTGTTGGGTCAAACCAGCAATTTCTTGGAGGGTCATTAGGGACTCTGCTTTACCGATAGAGGGAAAGAACAATGACTTTGCCTCCAACTGGCCTGAGGGTTATGCTGCTGACACTGTAAACTGTAAATATAAGTGTAGTGCTTAGTGGACTGGTTTTTCATTAATTTGTTAAAATTGGGAGAATGCAGTCAGTGTTGCTTTGTTGACATCTAATTTAGGTTATATTGACCACTATAAAAACTTTTCTCCCCATCTGGATTGGTTGGTTGATTTTGTTTATTTATATGCCACATATCACCCACCAAGACATCAACACACAACAGTTTAAAATAGAAAAATGTATAGTAATTGGATCCAGAAATAAATAACAATGCACCTTTATAAAGCTAAAACAGAGCCAATCATCACAAAGTTCAGCATCAGAACAATAAATAAACCTCCTGGAGCTTTGAAACCTCTAATAGGGAGCCGTACTAAACAACCACACACACCAGTGATTGTATGAATTGGAGAGTTTCCTGCCTTCTAGACTATGTCTGTGGTGCTGGGACTGAGAATGTTGTGAATGATAGGGTGCTGGATGAAAAGAAAACACTAAGAGTTGGCAATTTCTCTGTATTTTCAAATCATTCATCATCCTAAGGGGATATTCTAATGGCCTGGATACTTAAAGGTTATTGGTGGTTCTCATGAACCTGAAACTGAATAGAAAAGTCACACTAGGGGAAGGGTAGACTGGCCAATGGATGAACCCTGATCAGGAATGAAAGAAAAGAAGTGACCCATTAGGATTGGCTTTAGTAGAAAGTGCCATAGTCATAGAGTTTTTCAAAATTTTTATGAGATGTTAGAAATGAAATAGACGATGAATGAAAAGTGAGCTTTTTAAATTATTTGACAATTTAAATGCATAAATTTATTTGACAATTTAAATGCATTATTTGCTGATTCATAGAGAGTGGGGAACAGCTTTTTTAAAATGGTAATATTAATGTTCTTTTCATAAATGCAGTAATTAGAAGTAGCACAGGTTTAGCCAACAACCACCCAGAATAGATTGGAGTTGGGCAGCATATAAATTTAATAAATTATTTTGGTTGGTTGTATAGTCAGCCAGACATTTAGGATTTGGTATTTTTATCCACCTGTCAAATTCTTCCTATTATTTGTTCACAACAATGTTTTGTCATAATTACCACTTTTTTAACTGGTCCTGGCTATTATACGCATCAAGTTCTTTTTAAGAAACTAGGATGTTGTAATGTATCAATGTAGTATATGTGTGGATCCAAGCAGTGTAGCTTTTTGTAATTGAATAATTTTCTCAGTGCATAGATTTTCTAAGTGCCATCCAAGACTTTTTGGTATCGCACCCAATGTGTTGATCAATGTGTTGATCAATGGGACCCCAACATTTTTTGTCTGCCATAATTTTTCAATTTCAATTTTCAGATCTTGATAATTTTTTGATCTCCGATTCTTATATTCTATTCTACTATTCCCTGCCACATCAATTATCCACACTTTCTTCTTTTCAATCACAGCTATATCTGGCATGTTATCAGCCAAGACTTTATCAGTCTTATTCAGAAATCCCACAATATTTTAATCTGCTCATTTTCAACTACTTTTTCAATTTTTCATCACTGACACATGATAATTTTTACAGATAATTAATCATTTTGGTGACTGTGTTATGTCACTGTTTATAATCAGTTTGTGAGACCTTCTTGCACAAGCTGAGAATATGATCAACTATTTCTTCTGCTTCTTTGCCTAATCTGCACTTTGAATCATTTAATTATTTTTTTTCAATTCTATCCTTGAATTAGTTTGAATAGTTTGAACTTGATCAGCCAAAATCAAGCTTTCAGTTTCTTTTTTTAATGTTCCAGTTTTAAGCCATTGCCAAGCTTTATCGTTAGATAAAATATCTCTCCTCATGGTTTTGAAGAAATTAATCATGTAATGCTTTTCTTTGACAGCATTCTGTTGTTTATATGACTTTTTTTAATATTCATGTTTTATTTCCTGCACTCAGTAAGGTTCCTGCATTCAGTAAGTTCCCATTTTTACTTTGTATCAATGCTTGTACTTGGCTGTCTTTTATGTAAGCTAGAACATTCAAAACATTTCTACTCTTGTGCCACCAGAATATGGAATACCCAAGTATTTTCCAGTTTTACTCCATTGCAATACATTTCTCATTGTGTCACATTTAATAAAAGTAGAATCTGGTTCATAATACTCTCTTTTTGTATTTTTAAACTGTGCTTATACATAATTGCATAGAAATTTTCCTATTTATGTACCAGATCTAAATTCAGTTTTTTCCCCTCTCTTGTTGATACCATAATTACAATTTAAAAGTAAGTCCAATTGGGTTCTTTGAAAAGTATTCATATTGTAATGAATGTTTTCTTTTAAAGGAAATAGAGTTATGTGTTCATCTTCCTTATATATACATTCAGTCTCTAATAGAATTAAAATCCACATTAAACAGTTAGAATAGAGAAATAATGTAACCTCCCCAGAATTATAGGATCTTCATGAAATCAATTTTCCATTATTGAAATACAGTAGATAATAGTTGCCACCATTAACATACTGTTGGGCAGAAGTTTGGTGGCTTGAATTTGAGACCCAAGAGCCACCATGTAATAGGGTGAGCTTCCTTTGTCTGCCTAGCTCCTTCCAACCTAGCAGTTCGAAAACATGTAAAAATGCAAGTAGATAAATAGGTACCACCTTCGGTGGGAAAGCGTCCATGTACTTCAGCATATAGATATGCTGGCCATATGACCACAGAAATGTCTTCAGACAAATGCAGGCTCTTTGGCTTAGAAACAGAGATGAACACTGCCTCCTAGAGTCAGTCACAACTGGCAGGGGAAACCTTTACCTTTTCTTCTCTTTTCAAAAGCCCTAAAATCTTTTCTAATTCTTTCTCATCTTTCCCTTTTCTTTTATCTTTTAGAATTTCTCTTTTTTTTTCTTGAGAAAGCAGCATTTGCTTTCATTGACATGAAGGAGATTCTCTATTCTTTGGGATAGATTATTTATGCTTCCATTTGTAAATTTAATTACCACTACTGGCAACTGAATATATGAATGATATACACACATTATATAATGATCAAGGCCCATATTAATTGCTACTGCATTGTAATATTTTTTGAAACAAATTATGTATCAGAGAATAAATCTTAGATTAAACGGTTATGCATCTGTCATGCGTACATGGTAGTATTGTTTTGTCCTCATTATGAAGATGGTTTTAAATATCTGAAATTATGGACTTCTATATCAAAGTTCATGAAAAAGCCACTAAAATAATAATAGACAATGCTGATGCTGCATTTTACTGTGCTTATTAAGGAGCTCAGAATTACAAATTTAAATTATTATTACTTTATCATTATAAAACAGTCAATTCAAATGTCATTACAATCATACATTAGGGCAATAATATTAAATGCAAAAGGGTAAGAAAAATCACATGGCAAAATTTACATGAATTTTCTGAAATATGCTAAAATATTGCAAAGGCACGAAAATCTTATTTTTATATGCTTTATAACCAATAATGCAAATTTTATCAATCTCCTCTAACAGAACAGTGTTTTAAATTATTGAGACAATACTTTCTAATTTAGACAAGCTTATTTTAAATCTCTGTCAAGCTGTTTTTAATCAGTTAGTACTGGGACTTTGATTGCTTTATTGGTCAAGGGCTGGATTTATTTGCTTTCTTCTTATTAATGCATCACAATTTTCCTTCTATTATTAACTGCTGTAGTACTGTATACAAAAATAATTGTTAATAAAAAATTTTACATATTTCCTCTATAGTTAAGGAAAAAAGAAGACATTTTATGGTTAGATTCAGACATCACATTAAACATCAATCTGATTAATTTATTTCTGGTTTTAACAGCTGTACGCATCAGCTATGCTATGTCCCTTCTTGTTTTAAACATTCTATCATCATCCCTATTTCCAAGAAAGCCTTCATCAGTGGGCTGAATAACTACAGACCTGTCGCTTTAACATCTGTAGTCATGAAGACCTTTGAGAGGCTGGTGCTGTCCCATCTGAAAGGCATTACAGATCCGCTGTTGGACCTCTGCAGTTTGCCTATTGGGCAAACAGGTCAGCAGATGAAGCTGTCAATCTAACAATGCATTATATCCTGCAACATCTTGATTCCCCAAGGACCTATGATTTCAGCTCAGCATTTAACGCCACCATTCCAGACATTCTTCACTACAAAGTGACCTTGCTCACTGTGCCTGCCCATATCTGTAAGTAACCAGCTTCCTGACAGACAAAATGCAATACGTGAGGCTAGGGAAAATTATATCCAGTACTGGGACAATCAGTACTGGTGCTCCTCAGGCTGTGTGCTCTCTCCACTATTTTTTTCTCTCTACACCAATGACTGCATCTCCCTCTATCAAAATTCTGAAGTTTGTGGATGACACAACAGACATTGGACTCATTAGTGATGGTGATGAGTCTTTGTACAGATGGAAGGTTGAACAGCTGGCCCTGAGGTGCAATTGAAACAACTTAGAACTGAATAGGCTTAAAACTGGAGATGATGGATTTTAGGAAGAGTCCTCCTATTGTACTCCCTCTTATCACACTCAGCAACCCAGTATCAGCAGTGCAGTCATTCAGGTTTCAGGGTTCTATAATCTCCCAAGACTTGAAATGGTCAGCTAACATTAGCACCATTATTAAGAAAGCACATCAGAGGCTGTACTTCCTATGTCAGCTCAAGAAGTTCAACTTGCCTCGAGAGCTGCTGATACAGTTCTACAGAGGAATCATTGAGTCTGTCCTTTGTACATCTATAAGTGATATAAACTGTCTGGTTTGGTGCAGCAACCATGCAGGTTAGGCGCAGTGAACAATTAGCACTGAAGAAAGAATAATTGCAGCTAGCCTGCCCTCCATGGAGGACCTGTATATTGAGAGGGTCAAGAGAAGGGCCAAGACTACTCTCATTCTGGACATAATTTGTCTGAACCTTTTCCCTCTGGATAGTACTATAGGATATTGCATATCAAAACAACCAGACACAGAGAAAACGTTTTCCCCTGATGAATACCTGACTCAGGACACAAAGTGCAAAGAATCCTAAATTAACACAGATGTATTGTCTAAGGCATATACATACTTATCATTAGATCGTGGTTCAAATTCTACACTTTACTATATTTCTTTTCTGTTGGCTGTACTATATTCCTTTTCTACTGGATGTATACTTTGGATGCACAATACATAATTAGTATATTTGTTTAAGTTCTTATTTTGTTACTGTTGTCTTGCAAGTATACTGAGACCTGCTGTACCGGAGTCAAATTCCTTGCATATAAATTAAAGTTTATGCTTTATTATTAATGTGTGAATCATATTACTCTGGCTTACTCATTAAACCACAGTTAACTGAGCAATGGTTTTGAATAATATGTAAATACATTAACTATTTGTATTCACTAATGTAAGATGCATTAGAGTGAGCAAAATATCCTATACAATTTTTGAGCCATAGATGGAAGTTTTTTCCTTAGAAGTAATGTTCAGACTAATTATCACATTGTGGGTTCAACACATAACTATCAGTACAAATTATTTTTTAAAAATTTAACCTGATTAAGAGGGTCTAAGCTTGCTAACTTGCCATGCCTCTCATGTCACTGCAGAAAGGCAAATCAATGCTAATTTTTCAGAATCTTATCCAGAAAAGATGGGTTGTGACTGTATCTTGTTCAGTTTAAAACTCCACCAAAGACAGTGATGAAAGGGTGCTTTTCTAAAGGAGTCAAGCTTGCCAACTAGCTATGCCAACTCTCCTGGCAAATCTGAAACCCATTGTGAAAGGAAGCATACGATATAGGCAAGCCTTGGTCATTTTTCAATATAATCCCAGTAAGGAAATAGGCAGAAAAAGAATTTAGAATATTACATATTTCTACATTGGTTCCGTACAGCTTAAGCTTTTCACTGCACACTTTGAATCCCTTCCTGGATCCCTATTACTAATTTAAAAGAGAATATTTAAAAATGTGTAGGAAGAAGTAAACTACTGAAATTTTAAAAATCCTATCTGTTCTCACCTTATGAAAACATTGTTGTGGACAAGCTTATGGACAATTATTTTTTCAGACTGACATTGAAAAACTACTAATAAAAATATAATTGGTCATTCCTTGAATTTTGGCTCACAAACCTGAACAAAATAAACTTAAAAGTTGATAGATACATTCATCTCTACATTTTAACTGATATTTACACTGAGTTTTGGAAAAAAGATTATGACCACTGCTCTGACAGCATGATGAAAGAGAAGTACTGTAATACATATGTTACATTAGAGACCGGTTCTAAAACAAAAAAAATTATTTGGATGAAACAAATTAATTCAGTTTCTTGGGAAGCTTGGAAAATAAACAGGGGAAGATTATGGTGATGAATGAGTATTTTAGTTTTCCTAACTGGGAGATGTATATGTGCTTTCAAAGCCAAATAAAATGGCAATACAAATAGTAATTTTACTCTTCCTCCTGGACTCACTGCCATATTTGGATGGAGGGACAAGGTTTGGCATCTGCACAGCTCTCTTCCTATTCTGAAAGAAAAAATGGCATACTCGCCCTCCTGAGGATTCAAAACTTTTTCTCACTATCATTAAACCAGTCACTGAATTGGCCCTATAGAAAGAGAGCTTAATCTCTCAAGATTGCAGCAGTGTGGAGAGACTCCTTGAGACCTCTTGAGAAATGTCCATCTCTCACACCAATTACAACAGCCTCAGAAGTCAGCAGATTTACAGTATTGGATGATCTGAATGACGAGGTTCATGAGCAGGACACATCAAAACAACAAGGCAAAGGTAAAGCCACGGATAAGGAAGTGCTAAAAAAAACTGGATACTGCCTTTTAGAAGACAGAGATCTTATGTTGATGTTATCTGTAGGAAACTTTACAAAAATCATGCAAGGAAAGAAACGTAGAACAATTTAGAATTATCTCTGCTGGTTTAATTGTGTTTTTTTAATTCTTGAACGATTAAATGTATATGTATGTGTGTATGTATGTATGTGTGTATATGTGTACAGATATATACTATATATATACACTCATACACACACACACATATATACATAGACACACACATAATTTCCATAATACAACATAGGTATACAATGTTTTCACATAATAGATATGATTAGGTAAAACTAAATCACTTTTAATTTAACTCCAATTATTTTAAAGAAAGTAAGCACATTAGATTTCATTGAACCTTAAAAGTGCTCAGTATGTTCCAGACTATAGCAAAATACTACTATCCTATTCATGTATATTCAGAAATAAGTTCCATCAAATACAAGGGACTAATCTGCAGAGAAGAACTGCAAGTCACTTCTAAATTGGAGGAAGCTATTCTTTTGTGTACAGAATAAATTGCTCTGGATACTGATTGTTGTGATTAATCATAGTGCAATACATATAGACTGTGTTTATTAATGTTTGCTTTGGCTTTGGCAGAATAAAACAAAAGATTTAGAAGATATCTTTCTTTAAAATATGTATTTAGGAGATGAATAAGAAGGCAAGAGACACAGAGAGTATATCTGCAAAGATTGATTGGGCTCTCCATAGAAGGTTGATTACTCCTAATTTAATTCAAAATACATT
The DNA here is from genome assembly GCA_032468055.1 of Acrochordus granulatus. NCBI lineage: Eukaryota > Metazoa > Chordata > Lepidosauria > Squamata > Acrochordidae > Acrochordus > Acrochordus granulatus. Next base: position 69,775 of record JANHZU010002798.1, on the reverse strand, counting down.
TCAGGGTATATTTGGAGTATATGAAAGTTATTTTGAAAGTATAGTTCTGCACACTTCTGTTTTAATACAGAGCTATCTCTATAAAGGTATTTTGAAAACATAGAGTTTTCTTTCTTCTGAATATATTAACTACACTCCAGAAGCCATCCAAGATGGTATAGAAATTTTCTACAGCCATTGTTTCATTGTAATTGCTAAAAATTGTATTATTTTGTCTCAGGTACAGGGTTTGGAAGCAGTGAAATCCCAGTCCTATAAAGATGTTTAGGGCCAGAAAAGGAGAATTAGAGGAAGCAGTGAAATCACTACTTCTGAAATAACAATAGGTCAGCAAAACAAGTTACATGTTAAACTATACTTGATAGTCTTATAACAGAGGAAGCAAGTATGTGTAATCCTTACTAAAAGATTCTTCACTTTCTGAATTTATATTTGACTAAGAAATATACTGCTTTTGGAAACAGCATTTTTCTAATTTTGGGGTGGGTTTCACCATTTTTTTCTTATGTTATTAACTAAAATGTATATTTATGCTATATATATTTAATGTGTGTAATTATTTTAGATTTTTAATGTTATTGTATGAAATGTTTTATTCTTGATATATTTTTATTGTAAACCACCCAAAATCATTGATTGAGAGTGGAGGCTATAAATATTGAATAAATAAATTGCTCCTGTAAATCATTTCAAGTTAAGTCAGTTTCAGCAGAGTTGGTAGAATAATTTAGTACACAGGAATTCTGTTCCTTTTTTAAGCATTCCTTAATTTTATCTGGGTGCCGTGGCGCAGGCAGTTAAGACACTGGGTTTGTCAGGCGGAAGGGTGGCAACCTGAGTTCAACTCAGGCACCATGTAACGGGGGGAGTTCTGATTACTTGATCCAGTTCCTGCCAAACTAGCAGTTTGAAAGCATGTAAAAATGCAAGTAGATAAATAGGTACCACCTTTGGTGGGAAAGATAACAGCATCCATGCACCTCAGTATATAGTCCTCCCAGCCATGTTACCACAGAAGCATCTTCAGAGACGAGCACTGTCTCCTAGAGTTGGCCATGACTTGCAAGAGAAACCTTTACTTTAATTTTCATAATGTTGCCATTAATCATTTAACTCAGTCAAAAATACAGGATAATAAACATTTATTACAAATGGAAATGTGTATATATCTCTGTTTAATTGCACATTATCATATTTGTAACAATAAGCTCCTTAATTAATGTCTTTCAAAAAATTGTACCCTTAGATTGATTCTCATCTGCAAAATAGCAGACACTCTTTTTTCCAACCTACAATAACACTCTTGAGTGTGGAAGCATTTCTGTGTGGCAAGCTGCTTGTGCAAAGTATTCCATAATTTTACTAGAGATCACAAAATTTGTTTTGTGATTGTGTTAAAGTGTTTCACACAAATGGCTGGCAACATAGAGAATCTTGTATACAGGAGCTTGATTCATTAGCATGATTAATGATACAGATAAGATGACAAATATTATATTCATCACAAAAAAAAGTTAGATATTTGTTAAGTTCTATGTTGCTCCTTTAAAAGTCTCAGGCTGAGATTTTCACAAGTTGGTCTATCATATCTGGACTACAAAAATCAAGGTTAGTACTAGTTGACAGAAGAAAAACGTAACACACTACTCCTTTGCTGCCAGATTGTAAGTTTATTTCAGTATGAGCAGCAAAACAAAGCCATTTGTACACAAACATATTTATGGTTATTATACTGATATGTGTAGTACTGTGTGTGGCATTGTTAGTTGGCTTGGATAAAATGACTGATGATTTGCAGGTAGGGTGGTTTTCAAATGACTTGAGAAGTTTTTCATTTTATTAACTGAATATTTCCAAAGGATAACAGGTTAGTCAACTTGAAATGAGGAAAGAAGAAAATAAATGTTCTGTTTTCATTCATTTTTTATTTTATTCAAACGTTCCATTTGACAGGCATTCCTTAAAGAGAATACAGCTGGACTTTTTAAAAAAAGTCAGAATAAGTGACTCTCAGTGAATAAGACCAAATAATGGATGTTCCTATCAAGGCCATTTAAGAGGTATGGTTTTCTACTGTTAACCTTCATCATTCATTCATTCGATTTATATGCCGCTGACTTCAAAAACTACTTTTGGCAGCTCATTCTAGACTATTGATCTTTTCAACATTAATTGAATGGGTAACACAATTATTCTTTGTTAGTCATTTTCTTTATTAATCTGATATAAAAATTGATGCATTATACTTGCTATGATACTCATAAAGAGCTTTGGTTGCAAATGCTCACAACTATTAGTACAAAATAAATGCTCACATAGGATTCATCAAATGTCTTTGACCATGTTACAAATCTCATTGCTGAAACATTATTTATGTTTTAGAGTATTGTCCATTCAATTGGCAAATTGTTGTCATCTATGCCCATTTATTATATATATTGGATCCATATTAATCTACACAGCCTCACGAATGCAGATCCTGATTAACATACAGAAAATTATGCAAGATTCACATAAAGAAATTTGTGTGTAGAATGTCATACTTCTTGAATTTCCTTTCTTTTGTAAAATATAATCCTGCCTCAAAGTATTAACATTTTTTAAAAAACCACTATGTTCTGATTAACTATATGATGAATGCATGTATAAAACAGTTTTTAAAGCAAATAAATAGGAATTCATTATAAAGAACTTTTTTAAAAAGCTCGATTTTTGGCCATGTTTCTAAAGGAAATGAGTGGTTCCTGCTGCTTCTGACATGCAAATGCAATTATGCTTTGTGGTTCAGAAAAAAATAGGTTTTCTAACATCCTACTGAATTTATTTTTTAAACATTTGGCTACCCCAGTAATAGGAAGGTTTTTACATAATGTATTGGTTATAAATCCAAAGGACATAGCAGTTAAGATATCACTTATATATATAATATCCACTATATTTCCCCAGTTCTATGGTATATTATTTGAATACAACAGAATAATCAATATATATGCTAAAGATATGCATTTAGGCTTGTTTGTAAACTCAAGATTAGCATGCCACTTAATGGAGTAAATATGTCACAATAATCTTGAACATATAGTTTATCCTGAAGTTGTTACATTAAAATCTTTGTAAAGTATAAATTGGGTGTAACAATCTGTCCAGAAGAAAAGTATATTCCAGTGGTGGCAAACCTATGGCATGTGTACCAGAGGGGGCATTCAGAGCCCTCTCTGGGCACATGCACTATCACCCCAGCACAGAGTTCATTACTAGAAAGCCAGAGGGACGTGGGGCCAGGCTGCTCCTCTTCCCCTCTCCGCACATGCCTGAGGACATTTCTCCATCCCC